>QANU01085996.1:0-16096 GCA_003254905.1 Nissolia schottii | reverse complement strand
ATGATGTGTTGTTGCTTTCTTTCAGCAGTAGTAAATAAATGATGTCGGTTCAGTTTGTCTCTATCTCTCTCTACTGTTTGTTGGAATTTGCATTCTCTGCTTGCTCTTTTCTCTCTTTTATTCACTATATATCTTATCTATTTATGAGCAGTGGATGGTGGTTTCAATCTGAGGCTGTCAAGCAGCGGCAGTAGTGATCCAGAACCAGGTAGGTGCAAGAGAACGGATGGCAAGAAATGGAGATGCTCCAGAGATGTGGCTCCCAACCACAAGTACTGTGAGCGCCATATGCATAGAGGCCGTCCCCGTTCAAGAAAGCCTGTGGAAGTTCACACCAACAACAACATCAGCAACAATAATGGTCAGCAACACATGAAGAGGGCTCGCCATGGTTCTGACCCTTTTGCTAACTCTGGTGTTACTGTGGCTATTTCTAACCCCACAACAAGAAGGAAAGATGGACCTTCATCCCATTCCCTTGGTTCTCATGCTGCTCAGCCTTACCTTGAATCTTCGCTCTCTCTTGATAACTTTGGTGTCAAGGGTGCTAGTTTTGGCTCTCTGGCTTCTAGTAAGGAACCAAGGTGAGTTTTATGTTTGGATTTTGCTAGGTTTCTTTCTATGTTGACATCATGGAGGCTTCTTTTTGGCTAGCCAAATCACAAAAACAAAATGGGAAACAAGATAATAAAGCTTAATAGCCTGTTTGGATTTCTGTTTTGGTGGCTTGACTCTAGAGTCTTAAAAAGTGAGAAATTTTCATTTCTGTTGGGATTCAAAATCGATTCTAGGTGTGTCTCACCTTAAAACCGAACATGCTGACATTTTTTCCTCTAACTAGTATTTACTCTTGATCCTCTTTTGATTACATTGATTTGAAATTTTGAACCATTGAGTTTTTGTTCTGAAGGTCAATAGAGGTGATGGTTTTTATCCTGGAACATTTTTTGTTGTGTTAATTTCTATATGCCTTTTGAGGCAATGCTTTGTGCTTTGATCTTGTTCTGTTGTCATAGACATGATCGACTACTCTTTACTGATTTTGGTGAAATGAACAATGCGAAGGGGCTTGGATTGGATGCTGAATGGAGACCCTATTTCACTTGGTGCTTCTGACTCAGAATGGCACTCTCTGATGCACAACAACAAAGTTGGATTGAATGCCATGAGTTCCTGCAGTGACACCGAGTCTCATTACCTGAACTCGTTCGCGCTGTATGGTTCTGCACTGGATCAAGATCAACACAACCGGTGCCCTCCTATGTTCCTCAACCCCCTTGTTGTTCCCATGGAAGAGAGCCTCCAATCTGAGAAACCAAGGGGTTTCATCGATGCTTGGGGAGCAGAGGAAAACAATGCTGACAACAAGAACAATGTTTCAACAATTGGGAAATTGTCCCTCTCTTCCCTTGATCTATCAATGGGGAGTGGTTATATGCATGAAGACCACATGGGTGGCAATGAAATGGGTTTGTGCCTAATGGAGCATGATGGAAACAACAACAACAACAACACCACCACACACAATCATCAAGGTGACACCAAAGGCAACAATCTCTCAAACTGGCTCACCCCATCATCAACACCTGGGGGCCCACTAGCTGAAGTTCTAAGGCCAAGCGCAGTCACTGCCTCTTCCAATTCCAATCCATCTTCTCCTGCCATGACAGCAAACGCTGAATCCAACAGCAGAACAATGGTGTCATCTCCATCCGGGGTTCTGCACAAGACACTCGCTTCATTGTCTGATAGCAGTGGCAATAGCAGCCCAACTGTTGCATCATCATCAGGGCCCAATTCTGAGATTGCATTGCTCAGGTTCAATCACAAGTCAAATTAACTAGCCCCTCTTCTTCCACCACTTTGGTTTTATTTGAGAACTTGGATAGGAATTAGTATTTTGTAATCTTGTTTTGCTTGCTCATTTGGATAGCTTTTTGACCCTATAGGCTTGTTTAGGGCGGTTTCTTTTTGTTATATAAAAACTGTGATGGACAACCTCCTTGTATCTGTTTTTGCAGCCATGAATTCCAAATTCTTGGAAACTGCCATGATGTTACATACTTACCTCTACCACCTAGTGTGTACTAAAACTAAAAATGAATGTCGTGGGGGGTTGTTTGTTGTTGTGGTCCTGGCCCCAAGTAGTCGGAAAAGACACAGATCTAACTTTGACTATGTCAATGCGCTCTCTCCCCACAACAATATCAAGTTGCAAGGCAACTCAATTTTATTTGGCTCATATATAGAGAGAGATATATAAAGATACGCATCATGTGCTGGATGGATATTGATAGGAAAAGTATATGTTAGAATATTTATTGGAATAAAATAATATTAATATTTTATTTTTGATTGATTTAGTTTAATATTTAAATTGATTTTGTTTTTAAATTTTTGTTTATATTTTTAATTTGTAAATAGACTTTATTTAATTGTGAGTGATACAATTTTTATTAATATAAAATTTTTTATTATTTATTCTTCTTTATCTCATGTTATTTTCTCCCCAATATTGTCTTAATTCCATAGTAAAATCTCACAAGCTATCCATGGTGTCAAATAAAATTGAATTGTGTTATGTTTTGTAAGGCTATGTTTTGCTGGACAAAGTAGGTTGCCAATCAATGAGAGTCGTACATTTGTGGAGCCCAATTGATTTGATTTCAGCCTAAAGTGAGCACCTAAGGGGGGAGACGAAGATGTGATGTGTTAGGATTTTCAAGTCTGAGGCGTTTAAGGGAACAAAATTCTTTCATATTAAAAAAGGTAACCGACAGCCATGAACAAGTGGAGGGCACTAAAGCCCTCCGTGATTGTTGAGAGGCCTACGATATCAATCAGCCATTGCCATAAAGCTTTCTTATCCGCTCCTCTTATTATAGTATGTTTGGTATCAGGATAGAAGAAAAAAGAAAAGTAAAAAAGAGACATGTATTCTATTCACAACTCACACAATTAGATCTCACTTGATAGTGTATGAGGTATGAGTATGCACGGTGCCGTACACAATGAGTTAAACTATTTCTCTTCTTACACTATTCATAAACATATTGGTTCAACTGCGTGATGGCGGAGTTATATCACAATTCAGTTAATATATAACAACTTATATAGAGCAAAATATATAATCATAATAATATGTCTTGACAATTAATTGTTCCATTCTTGTTAATTGTAACACCAACATAGACTATAAATATATTAAAAGTTTACAATTAGCTCATTCCTCCGTGATCTCCTTGAATATATACTTATAAATACATAACTATATTCCATATATATAATAGTTAAACTTCAAATTTGAGATGTTAGCAAATACAAGACAATGTAAATGTAGCAAAAGAAAAAAGAAGAAGATTTTTTTCAATGATTGTGTGGGTTCAATGGGTACTGCAAAATAAGAGGAGGGAACTAGATAAATGTAGTGGAATGAACTAGCTATTTTTTTAGATGAATCAATGGTTTCATTCTCCAAGGTAGGAAAGCTAATGAAACTTACAACGCACCTACACTACTGAAACAGAAAGTTAATATTAGAGAGAAGCCCAATCAAAAATCCCTACAAGAAAATTTAATGGGATAAGACTCAAGGTGGGAAAAAAGTATCTCCTTAAATCAGATTAAGGCTCAAAAATAAAATGAAACAGCAAAAAGTAAACCCAACTGGATGGCTTCGTTAAACATGAAATTTTCTCCCAGTATTGATTAGCTCATGCGTTCGCATGTTAACATCTAAGCTCCAAACTTACTAAACTCCAATTCTCTTGTCAAAATATAGTATCTTTGAGATATCTAGAGTGCACGAACTGAACAAATAAAAATAAATGTAAAGAAGAAAAAAGGATGAACTGAAAATGGTTGTTAACCGAAAATGAAAAGAACTTAACCTTTCATTGTTTACCTTGTTTATGTGATATATCAAAGAAAGGTAACGATTAACTTTGTCCTCAATATCTTTTAAACTTTTGTTAGTCTTTGTATCTTAATTAAAAAAATGACTTCATATCAATTTTTTTTATATAATTATAAAAGAAGTCATTTTAATTTTATTTTGCAATTAGAATCACCATCATTAAAAACCCTAATTAGAGATGTAAACTCTTGAACCTTCGACCTACCATTAGAAACGCAGCCGCCCGGCTCCGGTGTTCCCTGCTATTTCCTTTACCATAGTAGGCAAAATAGAAAGACAACCTTAAGTTAGACGATGGTAATAGTCTTCCAAAAAAAAAAAAGAGAGAACAAAAACAAGAGCAAATGAAAGAGACAAAGCAAATTAAGAAAATAGCAAAATTAGAGGAAAAATATCGAAGCATAGCAATCCCAGTAGGGTAGAAAGCAAGCAATTCCATACAATTTCAACGTTAATACGATCACAGTTTTCATTAAGTTTCTGATAATGTAAGATGCATTTAGATTTCTTTAGTTTAGAGCTCGAATAATCATGTTTTAATCCTACTACGTTTAAGTATAATGATTTCAAAGTCTTCAATTTGCACTGACTCGATCTGAGGGAAATTGCAAGGAGATCGGGGCGTTGCGTATTCTAGCCAAGAATGGTTTATTATTCTAATTAAGGGAAAGAAAGTATTTTGATGACAGTGACAATGACTTTCTTTATAATTATAAAAAAATTAACATGAGGTCATTTTTTCAATCAAAAGCAAAGATTAACAAATATTTAAAAGATATTGAGGACTAAATTAGTCATTAGTCATTACCTTCAAACAAATGTAGCATAATTTTAGTTATAAATTCCCCATGGCTTAGTAACTAATAAAAGGAAGAGTGCCCTGAAAGAGGTTCTATTTTGCTTTGAACTTGCTTCAAAGGAATCCAGCGGAAGGGGAATTTTATGAAATCTGAAAGTGGAATATAGCATTGGTTGGGCAATGTGGATAGGAAAATTCTCATTCAACATACAATCATATTTCTACACATTATCAAACTCAATTTGTAAATTTAAAGTGTAAAATAAAGGATTAGTGAGACTCATCTCTATTTATTAATTTAATGATAAAAAAGTCTCACTTTATCCTCTAAAACAATATGCTCAATTTAGAGCCATTTCCCTAACTTCTATACGTAAATTTAGTTATTTAGTATTGGTTCCCTCAATGAATAACAACTCCTTCATTGATTGAAATAACAGTCCTAATTATTTTAAATGATTAAAATATTTTTTTTTTAAATTTAGCCATCATTTATATAAATGATTAAAATCAGCTCTAGTTAGAATATTAAAGATTATTTTTAATCATGTGGTAAAATCAGCTCTAGTTAGAATATTAAGGATTATTTTTAATCATGTGGTAAACTAATATCAAAATCCCCTTAATTTGTGTAGTAACTCATTTAAGATATTGCCGATTTTATTTCATATATCATTAGTGTTTTTCACCCGTGCAACACACAAAAGAGAATGAATAATTTTAATATTAAAATGATGAAAGTTTATTTTATAAATTAATTGCAAAGTAAAAGAATAAATAAATAATTGTAATTATTAAAATAATAAAAATTAAGTTTATGAATCAATCATGTTACTAAAATTAAGAATTTTATGTAATATTAAACTAATTCATAATGCATAAGATTTTTTTTCTTTGTATAAACCACAAACATCCTCCCACGGGAATCAATCATGCTCGAATCAGGTAGAACCTCTAAGGTGGCGAAGCTGCCCCGTATTGAGTAATAACGCTTAGATCTATTTTGTATGCTTTATAAGATAATATGTGATAGTATAAGACTTGATATAATAAGGTTTGATAGTATAAGTTTTGATAAATTTTTAGTATATTATATAGTGTTTGATATGACATTGTGTAAGATATTGTATTATATTATATACACAACAAGAAAAAGTAAATTTTGTAGCTGTTTAAAACTACATTTTGCAGTGGTTAGAATTGTCACTAAAAACATTTTGCAGCATTGGCCAACCGCTGCAATTCTGTGCATAGGGAAACCCTTTTGCAATGGTTTTCAACAACCGTTGAAATAACTGCCATGATATATTTTGCAACAGTTCAAACCGCCGCTATATTTTAAAAATATGTTGCAGCGGTTTTAAACCACCGCTATTTAATCTTTAATTTTTAAATATTATTTTTGCAGCGGTTTTAAACTGTCACTATGTTAACCCTATAGCTTTTCAACTATTGTTTTTGCAGCAGTTTTAAGCGATTTTAAACTGCTGCTACATTTAAGTTTCATTTTTTTTAATTTTGTACGTGGGAACTAATTAATATTACCAATTACCAACTATTTTAATATTTATTTGATTTCCCATTTGTGATACTTCAAAATCTTAAATTTTTAACTTATAAATTATATTTTATTTCTTTTACTTCATTTCTCTTCCTATAAAGAACTCTATTGTTACTTATTTAATCCTAAAAGATAATTCAATCATAAGAGTAATAATAATAATAATCAAATAAGTTAATTGGTTATTACTAGATCACAGTGATCACTGCTCAAATAACCGTGCACTAAATCAATTAAATAAAAGTACCTCAATCCTCTAACAAACTACAAACCCCTGTTGCATAGGCATATGCTATGCTATAATAAACAATGGAAGCAATGCAATTGACACAAAAGTATAACTAGATCCATAACAAAGGGGGCCATTTTTCATGTTAGAAAGGATTTCAAATAGTTAGAAGAACATACTAACCAAAAGACTGTTATGAGTTGCTTCCTTGGTAGACCACATAACTCATGGTTTAGTCGGTGCTCAAGAATCCATACAACGAATCCACAGAAAAGAATGAAAGCGCAGTGACGCACTACATCTGAGCGGTGAATGGCTTAAGGAAAGACCCAGGGCTTGACCTCTCCTCCTTGACAGGAACGACGACAACAACAACAAGAAGCCCTGATTCCATGAACTATTGAGTAAAATCCACATACCTGATCTTGTTTGTGACAATTGTAACATCTCCAACAACTGCATCAAAGTTCTGAACAAAAAGAAAGGACCAAATTAACATAGCTACCACAATTTGAACTACATAGCAGGGTTCTAAATGTCCTTGATCTACCTATGTAAATCAAATATTCTATTATAAGTCTATTCACATTGTTGCTACTCTTAATCCTTGTTACCGTACATTATCAAATGTTGATATAAGATTTAGAAACTCACATTTTGTGCAACAATGTCAAGCCACACAATTATTAAGGCAAGGAAGGTCAAACAATGTTAAGGAAGATTTGATTCTCTAACAAATCTTTAGGGTACAAGATGATGTTAAGTTCTAACAAAATTTTCCGTATTTAGTCCCTGCATTCTAGGCAAGTTCTTCACTAGTTCTTTTATAAAAGTCAAATCTAACACCACTTGATTTAAGTTTCTCACATTTCAAGAATAGTCCCTGTTATGCCAACATCATCACTTCAAAAAAGCAAAGATCCTAAACACACCCTCTCAAGATATTTCCCTATTTCCCCAAACACATACACACAAAATCGGTCTAAAAAAATTATCTAAGTAGATGCATGACCAATTTGAAACACAAACAGAATCAATCACACTGAATTGATGAAGAATTTAGACTAGATAAAGATTACCGATCTAGAAGTAACAATTGAAGCAGCAATCACTTCACAAAAAAATAGAAGCCGATACCTAGAATCAGTCTAAAAAAAAGAAGAGGCATTTCAATAAATCTGTCTCCAAAAATCCCTAGAATCACAAATAAAGTTAAATTAAAATGAGAGAGTAGATACCTAGAATCACAAATCATGAACAAGACACGATCTAAGTGGAGGGACCACTGTCGTTGTCGCCGTTGTTGACGTCGCGAGTTACAAGTGTAAGGAACGAGAGGTCACGAGTGTGATGTGTTTGAGAGGGCTCTCTAATTGAAGAACGAACAAAACAGTTACGGAGATGATGAAGAAGCTTCTCAACCTACAGCTTGGCCACCTTTACGGCCTCTAACTCTGGCTCCACCCCTTCATCTTGCTACTGGTGAAGGGGGCCTATCAGACTCAGCGTCAAAGACCTCAGGGGTCACCACTCTCGTCGATGCACGTCAGGTTTTAGGCGGCATTTTACCTAGAAGGATTTAAACATAGAAGATTAGGAATATAGAAGATTTTTCAAAAACAATTGACCCAAACAATACTTGAAAGACTCTTGAATGGCATCATGTTTTATGAAAATGGGTCAGCTACCATTTGCATACTCGTGACTCCACTAAAGGATACTTGCTCCAATAATCCATAGGATAACCTAAAGCTTTGATACCACTTTGTCACGGCCCAACTGAAGTCACGAGCGGCACATAGGGAACCACAACCCCTAGCAAGCCTCGCATACCCAAAATTTTCAGAAAAACGGATATAGTTTCCCTTGTATATAGGCTTATTCCAAGAAAGAAAACAAACATTTGTTATCAATTCACAATTCAATAAATCCATTCACAAATCTAGGAGTTTCTCAAACAAAAGAAAACATAGTAGTTTTTAAGTTCAAAATAATTCTTAAGTTACATATTTGAATTTCAATCAACATAAGACCACATGATCATGGAAGCGAGAATCGGTTGGATCCTGCCTGTGGATCACTAGAGCTTTCTAAGACCAAAAAATACAATAGATTAGAAATAAGCACAACCCAGTACAAGTTGGGCTCACCACAAGAAGAAAATCCTCTGCAATCTAAGAGGCAGGAGGAATAGAACTCGGACCCACACCTGTATCTAAAACGAGGAAAACAACAAAGAGTGAGTTTGGAAACTCAATGGTAGGTAGGTGTAATTATAGCACACAAGAGACAAGTGAGAAAAGGTTATGATATTTGTCAAATAGAAAATATTCATTTTAGGTTCAACATAAACTTTCCATGAACCATATATTTAAGAAATTCCATCATGCCAGGATATAATACAATATCAACAACGTGTTAGAGCCTTTACTCTAACATACACTTAACAAACCGAAGACATTGATTTCAATGTTTCGGGCTAGTATGACCTGTCCCTTACTAACGAGGGCATATAATCGGAACGCGACATACGTACTGGGCTAGTATGATCTGTCCCTTCCTAGCGAGGGCATATATAAGTCATAGTGCACCAAGTCTGATGCCTACTGTCGTTGGCTACAAATCTTGACAAGACTTTATCCTAAATCATTTTTCTAACATTAAAATAGTTTCTTTCAGACTTTTCCCGACATCTAAATTGCAAAGCACTGGTTTCCAAAATGATCATAACGTTACCAATGTAAACAATATGTGATAAATGATTTTTTTCATGCAAAGTTTACTAATAGGTATTGTCTCACGTGTTAGTTCATAAAAGATTTTCCTTTCAAAACATATAGTTCACATTTCTTCCCAAAATGCCCAAAGGCCTCAACAAAACTATTTCTTTAATTTCTCATAATAACCAAATCGATTCTCACAACACTTTTGAAAATACATTTTCAATTCACATTTTATACACATTTATATTAATATAGAAAATAAACTACAATTACAACTATCTACTCACAATACAAGTCTCAAGAAGGCAGAGAAATTGATCCATGGATTGACCAAAACTTGGGGATAATCACCGAAACCTTTCAACACTATACATAAGACAACAAGGTCATGGGTTAGGATCAATTTAACCAAAATTACGAATATTCACAAAATCTTAACCTAGGGTTTCAAGAGATCAATTCATAGACTTGAATAATCAAGTGCCCAGCCTAATCACAACACCAACAAGAGATTTAAATTAAGAAATTACCCTTGATTCTCCAAGAGAAGAGAATTTTCGGGTAGCCCTAGGATCACCACCAAAAACTCCGAGAGCTCCAATGGAGGTTCTAGAGACCGAAAGCAAGGAAGGATGATGATGATAATGAAGGTGGAGTGAAGAATTTGAAGTGATATGGAAGGTTTGGAGAGGATTTAGTGTTAGAGTTTTAGGTTTTCTAGAGAAAATGAGGAGAAAATTGGGTTAGAGAGGGAGAGGTTTTCTATAGAAAATGAGTCTTTCATGCTCTTAAAACGCCATTGGACTTGAGTCATTTGAATGACCTAATTCGGAAACCCAAAAATCACAAATTTTGTCAAGTCATTGGCATCGAGTATGAATTTTTCAACATTCATTCAAATGACACTTGTTGTCATTCAAATGAATGAGCCCTAAAATTAAAATATCAGTTGAAAATTGTCACAAACTCAACAAAAACCAATGTTTTGAATAACTAAGCAAATAGATAGATAAAAAGCTTGTTAAAATAAAATAAACTTGAAGTGTACATGTATGTAAAATAATTATTTAAGTTTTTGGGACATTACAGGTAGTTGGGTGGAACCAATGAAGATAACTGATCTAGGCTAAGCGTAACTAGCAGAGGCAAACAATATTTGCGTTACACGTGCGGTAACGGTAGGTAGCGCATGGAAACACGTGAAGGTAGGTCATGAAAATCATGACTTTGATACCATGTTAAAAATGGATCAGGAAAATATATTTGAGTAGTATGTATGTATTGTATTCTCAAGTATATGGTTGCAAGGGAAGGTAAAATTAATAGATAAGATAAATAAATATCCTAATAGATAAATCCAAATCAATTTAAGATAAAATATGAGATAATAATATTTTGATTTATTCTTAGATTTACATTTATTGAAATCCACCATACATACACATGGATAGCAATTATCCGTGTTCTAAGTTGGGTGATTACAGCCAAGAAATTAATTAAGCCACGAATAATATGCATGGTTCTCTCTTTAGTCAAATTAATTATAACAGCAAATAACCAACGGAGGTTGGTCCAAGTGGTAAGCAGCTTGGTATCGCTTAAGCAAGGTCCCGAGTTTGAGATCTTGTGAACGCAGTTATCCCCGCTGGGAGACTCACCCGCCATAGCCAGGCACGCGACCCGGGTCGGCCCGGATTAGTCAAGGCTAAGCCTTGGATACCGGGTAGGTAACCTAAAAAAAAAATTATAACAGCAAATATAATGATGTCACCAAGTTTAATAGTATCAGGTTGGGCTGCAGCACTTGCGAGCTCAGAGGACATGATGAGTAACAAAAGTATAGCTAAAAGAGTAACAAATGACATCAATTTGGAGGCACGGAAGAAGAGGGCCATTAATTTTCTGTTTGATAAATATTCTTCCTAAGTATTTAAGTGCAAGTTTGAGGATGGGAAGTATATCTTATCACCTAAAGAATTGGTATTTATAGAGATGAAGATCATGGGTCCACAGTTATATTAATTAAATTCAGTCTTTACAAAAAGTTATAGACCAAAGTAAATGTAGTATAACTAACTTCTAAAGTTGGTGAATCCCTACTCCAAACAATAAATATGATAATTCATGTTGATATAAAAAAATAAAACGAATAATATAATATAAACACGAGTAAACTGATCCATTCAAATCAGATAAATAAATCAAAGTTGTGCAAAAATTAAATAGATTTTGATATCACTCAAACACATCTATCTATCTATATTATAAAACCACCTTCAATAAATTTAATTCTATGTTTCATCCGCATAAGCATTCTACAAAATAATAATAATTACAAATTACAAATATCAATAATTAGAAATTCTAGCCACAATGATCCTACAATAAGTACTAACAATTATCAACTATTATATATATTCTATAATTTTATTTTTTTTATTTAAATTATCATAACTCCAAAAAAAGTTTAAGTGATATCGTCGGTATTTTAAGTGGTATTTATTGAAGCAAATATTGGAGTAGTGAATTATCATAACACTACTTACGATAAATTCTACATGATCAAATTATCATAACACCACTTAGTTATAATGTGAATTATTTTTTAAAAAAACCAGGTATAAAAAGAAATACTATAATCGAAACATATTTATTTAATGTGTAGAATTGTATTAAAATACTAACTTCGAGCATGCATGTTAAATTTAGTGTTATACGTTAATATTGTTACCCTAAATAAAATTCTTAGGGTCCATTTGACAAATTGTAGGTGAGGTAGGATAAAACAAACGAATACAATACTAATGACGTTATTAGTTCTTTGGTGCGATCATTGTATTGTATAAGTTTATCTTTCAAGCTCTCTTTTTATGTCAATATAATAGATAATTAATCTTACCTAAAAAGATAGTATATTATTTTGTTTTATTAAATAAGAAATGAATATATAATAAAATTTTGAATAATCAATAAAAATTAAATCAATGTTAAATTAATTGTCTAATTGATTAAATAAAATTATAATATATTAGAAAATAATATATATTTTTTACCAAAGGTAGAAATTTTATTGCAAATACCGGGCATTACAAGGGTCCAAGGTAGAAATTTTTGGAAAATAATATTTAATATAAAAAAGTTGGTATTTCATAACCCTAAGCCAGAAATATATTCATTCCTTTTTGCCAAAAAGTTGTCGACAATTACGGGTATTAGTGAGGTGAATATGGGTTGAACCCAACCCGCCAATTTGATCCGACCCAACTCGCGCGAGTTGAGTTAAGTCGGATTGGATCAAACCCAAAGAACCCGTTATGTTATATGGGTTTTCGGGTTGCCGTTGCCTGACCCGACCCACTACCCAATTATATATATATATATATATATATATATATATATATATATATTATTAATTTATTAAAATTACAACTCTGCAACCCTTCAATCTTCATTTTTCAGAAATCAAAAAGTGAAAAAACGAAGAAGTGAGAAACTCCATACGCGTCTTCCTTGCTGGCTGCTCGTCTTCCTTGCTGCGTCTGTTGCTTCATCTTCCTTGGCCCTTGCTGCGCTGCCGCCACCGCTACGTCTTCGACTTCGTCTTCCTTGGTGCGCCGCCACAGGGGCGGAGGATGCTCGGGAGGTTAAGGAAGGGAGGCGGGACATGACGTAAGAGAGGATCGGGAAGGTTCCGGGGTTGGGATCCATGGCTGGCGCTTTTGAGTTCCAAAGGGAAATGGGAGAAGGAATCAAAATGAGTGTGGTTTTCTAAACTGCTGAGTGTGAAGTGTGAGCTGGCGACCGTAATGGGTGAAAATGAATTTATATTTTAAAAAATGAATTTTTGTAAAAAAAAAACGAATTTTTCAAAAAAAATAGTTTTAAAAAAAAAAGGGCGGGTCTACCCGATCTGGGCGGGTCCCGGGTCAGGCGAGTACCCACAAAAAAGTGAAAATTTTACTCGACCTGCCCGTTGATAAGTGGGTTGAATTGGTGACATGGGTGGATCCGACCCGACCCATGTTCACCCTATTAGATAGAGTGGATGCTTAAATATTCGATGTACTAAATATATCATACTATTTAATTTATCAATTTTTGATAATTTTTATAACTAAATTTATTGAATTTTGTTATTATTATATGTTTTATATGATAATAATAAACTTTTCATTAATGTCAACTCATAAGAGATTTAGAAATTTATAGAACATTTGAGCTTATGATACACTTTTTTATAAATATTGCATTGATTTATTAATATGTCATATTAGATCATAAAATGATAATAAAATTTGATAATTTAATTATAAAAATTATTAAAAATAAATAAATTAAGTAACATAGAATATTTAGCGGAACATTTGAGAAACCACATTTTTTTTCATAACATTTCCGAAATAAAACAACACCCGGATAGAACGAAGCAAAAAAAGAAACTTCGGAGGGAAAAATTCAGAGGGCAAATTGGCATAATTATACACATTCATAATTAATAGCATTATTTTTTAAAATATCATCTGGGCATGAGAGCCAGTTCCCAAGGTCAGCATAGACTGCCTAACTCCTTGCAGTTTTGTGGCGGCCTCTCTCATGGTCCAACGATCTTTGGGCTGTTGAGCTGTGCAGCACAAGCCAACTCTTACCCCGGCAGCAATGCACTCCTCAGCTTTGTGTGACCACAGTATGTAATCATTGTTATAACTGTTGCTGCTAGC
Organism: Nissolia schottii; assembly: GCA_003254905.1. Taxonomy (NCBI): domain Eukaryota; kingdom Viridiplantae; phylum Streptophyta; class Magnoliopsida; order Fabales; family Fabaceae; genus Nissolia; species Nissolia schottii. The sequence goes on along the minus strand of QANU01085996.1, from coordinate 2,150 downwards.
ATCATAGTCAGTGCTTGAGAATTGTGTCCATTGTTCATGACATTCAATGATAAGCCTTCTGCCAGCAACATTCAGCACTTGGTTCTCATCCATGGCTGAGGCCATTTTGTTTATGCTTAATCCTTCTTTGAACATTTCATCAGTTGCTTTTCTGCCTGTGAACATCTCTAGCACTAGTATTCCAAAGCTATAGACATCGCCACTGGTTGATGCCTTGCTGCCTAGACCATATTCTGACACACACAACCCACCCCAATATAATTAGATAGTTTTCAGTTATACATAAACAGCAAGCTAAAGAGTTAAAACACAGAAAAAGCCGAGTGTTGTTTATTAGGGTGTGATAATATATGCATGTACCTGGGGCAATATAGCCGATTGATCCCTTCAGTCCCAGAGTGCTGCTCTCTTTATCTGATGGGTTTTCAGAAAGAAACCTCGCCAATCCGAAATCTCCAACATGTGCAACCATATTTTCATCAAGCAGTACATTGGCAGGTTTCAGATCACAATGGACTACTGGTGGGTCACAGTCATGGTGCAAATAGTCCATGGCTGAAGCAACATCAATGGCAATATTCAATCTTTGCAACAAGGTTAGAGACGATCCTGTCTCATCATCTGTCGGGTATAACCACATGCCCAAGTTGCCACTGGCCATGAACTGCATAACAAGGGCCTTAAAGTCGTTTCCATTATAATCAAGACTGGAGCAAGAAGTGATAACCTTCACTAGGTTCCGGTGCCTAACATTTCTTAAAGCTTCACATTCTGCTTTGAAAGTTTTAGAAGCTTTGCTTTGTTGCAGGTCCAGGACTTTGACAGCAACAGTGGTGGTTTCACCAGTGCTGAGGGTGAACATACCCTTGTAAACAGAGCCAAAACCTCCCTTTCCAATCAAATTGTCAGCTGAAAAATTGTTTGTGGCAAGCCTAATATCACCGAATGATATATTTTGAGACAACCCCGCAATTGGGACAGTTGACGAACTGGTTTTTCCCTCTTTGTTTTTCTTCTTTCTGAACATTATAATCCATAGAAGAGAGAGTGTTGAAAGGGCAATGGCACCTGTAACTGCAAGTATGATAGGGAGTAAAATGTGCTTTTTCTTTTTACCTGCATCACAGAAAGAGACTCCCAACTTCTGAACAGTTTCCTTGCTAAGGCCACAGAGTTTGTTGTTTCCTTGGAGATCAACCTGGCTAAGGTTCATGAAGACACCTTTTGTAGGAACCGGCCCTTCTAAATTGTTGAAAGACAAATTCAATGTCACCATGTAATGGAGATTCTCTAAGCTTTCAGGAATTGGGGCGGTGAGGTTGTTTGAAGATACATCCAAAGTCTCTAAGGATGCTAAATTCCCTAGAGTACTTGGGATTGAGCCGCTGAACTCGTTTACTCCCATCACAAGCATCTTCAAGCTAGAACAGTCGCCTACTTGTGCAGGAATAGAACCTGACAACTGATTGTGGGAAACATCCAAGATCGCAAGCTGCTCCATGATGTTGACCTCGGATGGAATTGATCCATGCAGTGAGTTTCCTCCAACGGACAAGACTACTAACCCAGGAAGCTCAAAAATCTCCTTAGGTATGGTCCCACTAAGCCTATTAATTCCAAGGTCTAGAAAATTCAATCTCTTGCATTGTCCAATACTTGAGTGGATTCTACCCGAGAACTGGTTATTTGCCATTGCAACAGTATATAGATTTGTAAGGTTGCCAAAAATATCTGGAATTTGCCCTGACAATCTATTTGTGTGCACCCAAAACTTTTCCAGCTTATGTAGAGATCCTATTTCTGATGGTATCTCACCTGTGAAATAGTTTTGTTCCAAAGACAAGGCAACGAGATTTTGAAATTTGTTCATTCCCCGAGGGATTCTGCCAGTTAGCCTATTACCAGAAACACAGAACTGTAGGAGATTCCCAGACAGATTTGCAACAGAACTTGGAAGATCTCCGGCCAAATGGTTATCATTGATCATGAGAATTTGCAATTTAGTTGAGTTTCTGAGGGAGTCAAAGAACTGATAATTCAAGGAGGTGGTGGAGGAGAGGGCATTATTGCCAAGAGTCAGGTAGGTAAGATTTTTCAAGTTGTTGAATCGAGGTATGTACCCGTGAAATTTATTATTGGCAAGATCAATA
>QANU01085883.1:353740-399045 GCA_003254905.1 Nissolia schottii | reverse complement strand
CCCACTCAGCAACTCTCCAGGGAACCACTCAGTAACTCTAGTGAACCACTCTACAACTTTAGGGAACCTCCGCGGAACACACTCAGCAACTCCCCAGGGAACCACTCAGCAACTCTAGTGAACCACTCTACAACTCTAGGGAACCTCCGCGGAACCCACTCAGCAACTCCCCAAGGAACCACTCAGAAACTCCGGGAAACTCTGCGGAAACCCACTCAGCACCACTTCTGGTGCCCACTCGGCGCTTACTTCTTTGCCTATTTTCTCTCATTTCTCACATTCATCTCTAGACACCCATATTCCAGCAATACACAGCAACATGAACATCCATGAATCATAAAACAACGTGAATACAACCAACATGTAACATAATATTTATCCTCAATAAATCCTTAACAACACATGCAAGATCATTTTATCACATATTCACAATAACCATAAATAGATCACCAAGGAGGTGATTTATGCATAGCGACCCACTTGTAGAAAAACCTGGTGGTGGTGAGGGAAGTTTGGAGTGAAGTCCCGCAAGCCTTGATATTTCCAAAGCTTGAGCTTCTCCTTTCTCCAAGATGAAGAACTTTGAGCAAGGTGGAGGGTGAAGCGGTTGTTCCTCTTGATTTTGGGAGAAAGAAAATGAAACCAAGATGAGGAGACTCGAGGGCTGTGTTTCGGTTTGTGGAAGGTGGAAGGAGGTGGCAAAGTGCTTGATCTCTTAAAGATTTGGTGGTGTTCTTTGAGGTGTGGCTTAGTGTGTTGTTATGGAGGATGTGGGAAATGAAAATATCTCTTGGCGTTTTGGGGGAGAGAACTCGGTTTGGGTGGCTGAATGGTAAGGGAAATTAATTGAATTTTAGGATTTAGTAAAATGTGATGAATAGTAGAAGGTATGGGCATAGGTATGGCTAGTGATGGGATTTGGTTTAGTGTGTAAGACAAGTAATGTGATGGGAATTTGGAAGCATGATTTTGGGGATTAGTTTTTGGACAAAAATTTCCTCTCCTAGCCGTGCAGTCCTCACCCTCAGCTGCTGAAATTTCATATTCTCCCGGTTCCGGTTCGCTCATGTTTTATCGCTCGCAGTCTCGGTGCGTCGGCACGGTCGTCCGAAAAATATTTCGTTTATACCGTCGCGATCCTCTAATTCCCCTCTACCTAAGGGTATTAATATTTAAAGGTGTTTTGTGCATTTTTCTCCGGGAGATTATTTTCACGGACACCTTTTTCGCGTCAGAAAGTTTCATCGGCGAACAGCGACCGTTCGGTTGTCTGCCGAACTTCCTATCGCGACACGTCTTATTTCCTAGGGATATTCTACTAATAATTTCCCATCTTAATTCTCTAATCATGATTAGAAAATTAGTTTAATAATTATGTTTACGATTATTTCTCTAAAGAAAAAAAATCAGGATGTTACATTCCACCCCCTTAGAAAAATTTCGCCCACGAAATTTAAGTGGAGGCTCGGGCGTACCTTCGAACAGCTCAGGATAGACCCGTCTCATATCTGCTTCCAGATCCCACGTCTGGTCCTCACAAGCTCCATTTTCTCACAAGACGCGTACCATCTTGACCTTTGTTCCTGGTCGTGCACGTTTTTCAGTCCTCGATCTTCCCTCGGTTGCACTTGATCCGTCTCCAAGATGTGATCGGGCGACGCGTGGTACTTTCTCAGCTGGGAGACATGGAACACGTTATGGGCATAAACCAAATGCGGTGGAAGAGCCACTCGATAAGCAACCGGTCCAATGCGCTCCAGAATCTAAAACGGCCCTATGAATCTGGGACTCAGCTTCTTGACCTTGAGAGATCTTCCAAGTCCCGTAGCTGGTGTGATCTTCAAAAACACATGTTCCCCCTCTTGAAATTCCAAGGGCTTCCTCCTAACGTCTGCGTAGCTCTTCTGACGGTCCTGTGCCGCCTGGATTCTCGCTCGAATCGTCTTGACCCATTCTTCGGCTTCCTTGATCTCATCCGCAGTACAGTTCCAGAACTTGGCTCCTTCGTGCCAGGACAGTGGAGATTGGCATTTCCGACCATACAGAGCTTCAAAAGGAGCCATGCCAATACTCGCCTGATAACTGTTGTTGTAAGAAAATTCGACTAAGGGCAACATCTCGTCCCAATAGCCGGGTAAGTCTAACGCACAAGCTCGCAACATATCTTCCAGAACTTGGATCGTCCTCTCCGACTGTCCGTTGGTCTGTGGATGATAAGCAGTGCTAAGGCATAGCTTCGTCCCGAAGGCTTTTTGAAACTCTGTCCAAAACCGTGAAGTGAACCGGGGGTCTCTGTCAGAGATAATCGATGATGGAATCCCATGTAGCCTCACTATCTCCTTGATGTAAATCCTCACCAGCTTCTCCAAGGGATAGTTCATTCGCACCAGGAGGAAATGTGCGGACTTGGTCAGGCGGTCCACAATGACCCAAATAGCATCTACTCCCCTAGTCGTCCAGGCAATCTAGAGACGAAGTCCATTGCTATGCCCTCCCACTTCCACTCGGGTATCTCTGGTGGAGTAAGTAGTCCGTGCGGCTTCTGATGTTCAATCTTCACCTTCTGACATGTCACACACCTCTCTACCCAGTCTGCCACATCTCGATTTATTCCCGGCCACCAGAACATCTGCTTCAAATCCTGGTACATCTTAGTCATTCCTGGGTGGATGGTGAAATGACTTCTATGAGCCTCTCGAAGGATATCAGCACGTAGCTCTCCTTCATTCGGTATACAGAAGCGCTGATTAAACCGCAGGAGACCATCCGGTCCAAAGGCAACTTCTTTCATCTTCCTCGATTTCACCGTCTTCACTAAATCCAGCTAGGCCTCATCAGTGCAGTTCCGTTGTGCTTCCGCGATCCTAATTCGGAACTCCCTAGTAACCTGAATCTTCAAAAATCGGATGCTAGTTGGCCGGCAGGTAAACCCCAAGTCGAGATCTCAAAAATTATCGATCAGTTCCTGTTCCTTTATCATCAACCAAGCCGCATGCAGCGACTTCCTGCTCAAGGCATCGGCTACCACACTAGTTTTCCCTGGATGGTAGTTCAACCCAAAATCATAATCCTTCAGGAATTCCATCCAGCGACGCTGCCTCATGTTCAGCTCCTTCTGATCAAACAAGTATAGATGGCTTTTATGGTCCGAGAATACCTCGAAGCGTACTCAGTATAGATGATGTCTCCAGATCTTAAGAGCAAAAACCACAGCTGCAAGCTCTAGGTCATGCGTCGGATAGTTTGTCTCATGCGTCCTCAGTTGGCTAGAAGCAAATGCCACCACCTGACGGTTCTGCATGAGCACGCATCCCAATCCTATGCGGGAGGCATCACAGTACACCTCGTATGGGGCTTGGGGGTCAGGTAAAATCAGTACTGGAGCAGTCGTCAACTTCTCCTTCAGGGTATAGAAAATCTGCTCACACTCCGGCGTCCACACAAATGGTGCGTTCTTCCTAGTCTGCTTGGTCAACGGCAGTGCGATCTGCGATAACCCCTTAATGAACCTCCTGTAGTACCCGTAAAGCCTAGAAAACTCTGTATCTCAGTGATAGTAGTGGGCGTCCCCCATTGCTGAACCGCTTCCACTTTCCCTGGGTCTATTGTCACTCCCTGTTCTGATACAACGTGGCCTAGGAACTGCACTTCTCTTGCCCAGAATTCACACTTGCACAACTTCGCAGACAGCTTCTTTTTCCTCAAGACCTCTAGCACGGTCCTCAGATGCCCTTCATGTTCCGTCTCACTCTTCGAGTACACCAGGATGTCATCAATGAACACAATAACACATTGGTCCAAGTACTCACAGAAGATACGATGCATGTAGTCCATGAATATGGCTGGGGCATTGGTCAACCCAAAAGCCATCACCGTGAACTCATAGTGGCCATAGCGTGAGCGAAACACCGTCTTCGGAATATCCTCACCCTTCACACGAATCTGGTGATAACCGGACCTCAAATCTATCCGGGAGAACACCTTCGCTCCCCTCAACTGATCTATCAGGTCATCAATCCTGGGTAGCAGGTACTTATTCTTGACGGTCACCTTGTTCAGTTGCTGGTAATCCACACACATCCGCATACACTCATCCTTCTTCTTTACGAACAGCACCGGGGCTCCCCATGGTGACACGGTCGGGCGGATAAACTGTTTCGCCAGCAGTTCCTCTAGTTGCCGCTTCAACTCTTGCAGCTCCACTGGCGACATACGATACGGCGCTATAGACACTGGTTTCGCTCCTGGGACAAGCTCAATCGAAAATTCCACCTCTTGTTCGGGCGGAAACTCCTGGATGTCATCAGGAAACACATCCGGGTACTCACAAACCACTCGAATCTGATCTACCTGCAACTGGGCCTTCGCATCTGACGAGGCTAACAGAACACATTCATTGCCATCGAGTGGACAGCAATACAGGGACATTGCCGTCACTCCCTAAGCAGTTACCTCCGGTTCCACAGGGGGAACACTAACTAGCTTTGCAGCACAATCCAGTACAACACGATTGGCGCGTAGCCAATCCATACCCAGTATTATATCTAACCCCACCAGAGGAAGACATATCAGATCTGCAGTAAATGCTCTACCTTGCAACTGGAAGGGAACCTTAAGACACACTAAACAAGTCTCCACTGGAGGTGCGGTAGGGGTAGATACTCTCAGAGTATATGGCAGTAAAGTAGGGGTTAGACCTAGACCCTCGACTCTAGCATGTGAAATAAATGAATGCGAAGCTCCAGAGTCATACAGTACAGCTAAGGATTCACCTTGCATAACACACTTACCCTGAATCATGAACCTCCTCAGCAGAAAGAGTAAACACTCGGCCAGCTTGCTGCAGTGTAGGTGGTACAATCGGGCACCTCCTCGCCATGTGTCCGACCTTGCCGCATCGGAAGCACACGTTCTGCCCCGCAAGGCAGACTCCTCCATGCTGCCTGCCACACTTCGGATAGGGAGACCTGGACCCTCCCGCTTGCGGTTGCGGTCTCGGTGCGGGCAACGCAGCTCTTGGGGTTCCTTGTCGTGGCTGATTAGGCTGCCCCTTTACTCCTGGGGTCTGCGGCTGCTGAGTCTGTCTTCTTCCCCAGTTAGCAATCAGGGCGAGGAAAGGCCCTCGCTTCCTAGGGTCTTGTCTGAAACTCTCAACTTCTGCCAGCTTCCTCTTGTTCCTCTCGTGGTTCTCTGCGGCTAGATTCCTCTGAGAATCCTCCAGTATCAGGCACTTGTCTGCCAGAACAGCATAATCCCAGATATCAAGGTGGTTCACTGCCACCTGCAGTGCGCCCTTCAGTCCCTGCTTGTACTTAGCACACTTCCAGCCTTCGTCCGGATTCAGCCGGTAGGTGCTGGAATACCTGTAGAGCTTGTTAAACTCAGCAGCGTACACTGACACAGTCCTATCTCCCTGTTTCAGCTCCAGGAACTCTACCTCCTTGCTGTTCCGCATCCCGCGTAGAAAGTGCTTGTCCACTACAGCGGTGGTGAATGTAGTCCATGTATTAACCCCTTCGCGTTTTTCCAGCAGAGGCCTAGTAAACCTCCACCAATCTCGAACCATTCCTCAAAACATCTTTGAAGCAAACTTCACCTTCTGCTCATCTGTGCAGTCCAAGTCCTCGAAGACCTGTTCCATCCCCTCGATCCAGTCATACACGATCTCGGGGTCAACCTGTCCTTCAAAAATAGGCGGACGAGCTTTCATGAACTCCGCGTACTTCTGAGTATAGATCTCTCTCGGGGTCAGCAATACGTTCCTGGCCGCCGTAGCAGCGGCCATCTGGGCCGTGGCGCGAGCCATCTCGCATATAACATCTGCGAAATCCCCATTATTTGGGGTGCGTTGTGTATGATCTCTCCTAGGAGGCATGACTGTCTGTAGGGCACCTGCAAAAACCCGAGGTGATCAGTCTTAAGAAAAGCTAGTGCACGTACAAACAGTACATTGGTCCTAGAAACAGCCTACACCGTTATCATGCTCGGAAACATAGCGCAGCTCAGTACTCAGGCTCACTTGGACCAAACTGCTCTGATACCAACTGTAACACCCTAGGTTAGCAGCTTATGCTTAAGTCATAATCTGCGTCTGCTAGGTTGTTATCCGCTGTGTGGGAATACTGATAGTCCCTACTTTACTTCGAAAAATAATTAAGTTAACTGAAAATAAGGACCCACTTTTTTTTTCTTTTTAAACATAAGCTATTGTTAAACGTCAATCTAGAGCCATGCGTGTGAACTATCATAAGTCCCATATATTCGTATAACAGATAAATACGAGCGTCGTCTGTCATACAAGTACATACATAAACAGTAAAGTAAACAGTACTAAGTGGGTCCAACAGTTAACATCATACCTGTCAGAAAGTCATATATACATATCATAGATACTGTACTAGCACATCAAAAGGGCTATACATATCCTAAGCTCGTACATACTATCAGTGTTACAAAATGACATACAACAAAATACATATAAAGCTAGGGCTACTCGCAAAAAGGCGTCGTCACTGATGACAGGGTCTGGGAACAGGGCTAGTCAGATCTCCGGCTCATCTTCGCTGGGGTCCTCCTCCGGATCCTCCTCTGGATCCTCCTCCTCGTCCTCCTGCTCCGGCTCCGGCTCATCCTCCTCGTCCTCCTCCTCCATGACCTCCAGAGGATACTCCTCTTTGGGTGATGAAAGCACTGGTACATCTGGCGGGTCTCGGGGGTCGGAGGATGGACCTGCCTCGTGGCTGGGAGTGCGAGGTGCGAATTGACGACGGTAGTCTCTGGCCGTCCTCATCCGTGCAGTCTGCCGGTAGGCCTTGGGCGGTCGCAATCTCACAGAAACTGGATCAACCTCCACGTCCTTCTCGTAAGGAGCGGGCTCGCCGTCGGCGGGAGTCTCTGGCTCTGGGGAAACCGGTGGTGCAACTCGGCGGGGTGTAGGACGGTTCACCGCAAGTACTGACCACAGCTCCGCCTCCTCCCCTGTCTCAGGGTCTACTGTCCTAAACCTGCTATAAAGGATCCGCCGCTTCTTCGGCGGGGTCGTTATCTAACTCGCTTGAAGCCATAAGTGAGTGGGGGGTGAGAACAGTGGTTCTTAGTGGTTAACTATGAATAGTGGGGATCTGGTTACTCAATTATGCTTCCGGCCGTCCAGGAGATCGCTAAGTGTTCATGCATCTAGACATCCTACCAGTTATTTCTTGTCTAAGTTCCTGGGCGGCTTTATCTAGTTACTAGGTGACGGGGATCTAATCTTTCTTACTAAGTTCTCGTGCTTATTAACCAGACTTGCGGTGCAATTGTGACCGTCCCGTACGTGTCTCATAGACGGTTGACTCAACATGTATTCATGATCATATATAATCAGATATAACCATACAACTTATATAATTAGCACATAAATGTAATGCATGAGGGAATAGGGGTTTCTCTTACGCGCCTGTGGCCGCATCCTTCTTCGCTGCTAGGTTGCCATCGCTCCCATGTAGACTGGGGGATCGTCATCCCTTCTCCAGGGATGCGAACCCACTCCGCGCCACTGCTGGGCTCGCTCAACTCACTCGGTAACCACTCACCCACTTCAGGGGACCTCCGCGGAACCCACTCAACCGCCTCTTCTAAGGCTCACTCAGCACATTCTCCAAGGGACAACTCAACCACTTCAGGTATCCTCCGCGGAACCTATTCGGTTACCTCTACTGACGCCCACTCTTCAACTCTAGACTCCTCTCAGTCACTCTAGGGACCCTCCGCGGAACCCTACTCAGTCACTCTAGACTCCTCGGCGCTTACCTCCTGGCTTATTTTCTCTCATTCTCTTACATTCATCCCACGTTCACACCACATATTCCCACAGTACCCGAGCAACAACACGAATGTTCAAGAATCATGAAACAACGTGAATATATCCAGCATGCAGCGATAATATTTATCCTCATAGCATTTCTAATCTTTCCTACTCAAAATGCATACATAAACATACAATAAACATCCCATAGACAGGGGTGATGGTACTACCCACCTCAAAGAAGGTTGGTGAGGGGAGTTTGAAGTGAAGTTCCACAAGCCTTGATGTTCCCAAGGCTTTAGGCCACCTTCCTCCAAGATGAGAACCTTGCACTATGAGGAGGATGATGAGTTGTTCTTCTTGGTGGTGGTTGTACGAAAATGGAACTAAGATAAGGAGACTTTGGGGGCTGTGTTTCGAGTCTTGGGAGGTGAAAGAAGATGGGAAGGGTGCTTGATTGCTTGGAGACAAAGTGGTGGTCTTGGAGCTTGGCTTGAGGTGTGTTTATGGAGGATGTGAGAATGGGGTTTTTGCTTAGAGTTTTGAGGAGAAGTCTCGGTTTTGAGGGGTTGAAAGTGAGGAGACTTAAATGGATTTTAGGATTTAGAAAAAGGTGATGAATAGTGGGAGGTATGGGCATAGGTATGGCTTATGATGTGATTTGGTTAAGTGTGTAAGACAAGTAATGGTGATGTAAGTTTAGAAGCATGATTTTTAGGGATTAATTTTTGTCCAAAAATCTCCTCTCCAGCCGTGCAGCCCTCTCCATCAGCTGCTGAAATTTCATCTTCTCCCGGCTCCGATTTGCTCGTGTTTTATCATTCGCAGTATCGGTGCGTAGCGCACGGTCGTCCGAAAAATATTCCGTTTATACCGTCGCGATCCTCTAATTCTCCCCTACCTAAAGGTATTAATATTTAAAGATGTTTCTGAATTTTCCTCCGGAAGAGTATTTTCACAGACACCCTTTTGTACGTCAAAAAATTCTACTGGCGTACAGCGGTCGTTCGGTTGTCGGCTGAACTGCCTATCGCGACACGTCTTATTTCCTAGGGATATTCTATGTAATAATTTCCCATCTAAATTCTCAATTAATGATTAGGAAATTAATTTAATAATTAAGTTTACAGTTATTTCTCTAAGAAAAATCGGGATGTTACACCTCACCCTCAGCTACTGAAATTTCATTTTCTCCCGGTTCCAGTTCGCTTGTGTTTTATCGCTCGCGGTCTCGGTGCCTCGGCACGGTCGTCCGAAAAATATTTTGTTTATACCGTCGCGATGCTCTAATTCCCCTCTACCTAAGGGTATTAATATTTAAAGGTGTTTTGTGAATTTTTCTCCGAGAGATTATTTTCACGGACACATTTTTCGCGTCAGAAAATTTCATCGGCGAATAGCCGCCGTTCGGTTGTCTGCCGAACTTCCTATCGCGACACATCTTATTTCCGAGGGATATTCTACCTAATAATTTCCCATCTTAATTCTCTAATCATGATTAGAAAATTAGTTTAATAATTATGTTTACGATTATTTCTCTAAGGAAAAATCGGGATGTTACATCTTACGCGCTCTGTAGCTGCGTCCTACTTAGTCCTTACACCTTTGTAACCGTGGCCTTAGACTACAACCTCTTTTTGCCACTATTGCATTGACCTGGCGGCGTTCTTTATCGGTATGGTAGCTAACCATGCAAGGCTCATAGGAGGTATACATCGAATACAATTAGTGCAACCATCCCCTCTTTCTAGAATGGCGAGGGATCAAACCTATGAGTGATCAGGTGTGGACACACTTTGATCGGCCCTATGGCTCGATCTGTTTCTCTTTCCTCTCTTAGTGGGGCGCCTTAGTTATCATTTCATTTATACAGACCTATGCCTGTTTTTCATATTTGGGCCTATGCCCGTTTTACGTATCTGGGCCTATGCCCGTTTTACGTCTCTTTACCTGCGTTGCTTATAACCGATTCATCTTGCTGAATTGGCGAGGGGCGTGTCTATAAGACATTGCCAAGAGAATAGGGATTTCCTAGTCATATAACTAGACTTCTTACTATGGTCTACCGTACCAACTGGGTTCGGGACATTCCTAACTTTTCTTGGTTTCCTAGGGTTCAATTATGATCTTCCTTAGATTTTGAAGTGAACTTCTAATTATCTAAGGTCGTCCTAACGCTTATGACGGTCTTTCCTCATGATGCATGCTTTCAAATACCACAATAGACATACCCAGACTCATTGGACCCCTTGGAACCACTAAAATCTCAAGTCCTTTAGGATTCATTCGAATGTCTAGGGTTTCATTCGAATGAATTCCTGCGAGTTCTTTCATTCGATTGAAATTGGGATTCAGTCGATTGAAAACCTTCCGAGTTCTTTCATTCGAATGAACTTAGGATTCAATCGATTGAAATCTGAGATTTTTCTTTCATTCGGTTGAATAAGAATTCAATCGATTGAAAGCTCAAAATTTGCTTTCATCCGATTGAAAACTCCGTTCAATCGATTGAAAGCTAATTGAATAGGATCCCGAGGCTTCAGTTCTCATTTTTCTCCAGAGGTTTACTATTCCTAGGGTTCCAATCAGTACAGTTATGCATTTCATTCATCAAAATTTCCCAAAACCCTTTTCACCCTACATTCTCCCAATATACTACTAAATATTTTTACAGTCCAATACACAAAATAACACACATACAGTCAAAACTTAAACCACATAGATAGTGTGGGCTTTAGAGTTACCCACAACCGATGGAGATTCTGACTAGGTAGCTTCGATGCTCGCAATTTCTTGATCGCTCCGGCATGCTCCGGTGATTTTTTCGGGGATTCCCGCAAGAAACCGAGATGTGTCGGAACGGGACCGGTGTTTGTGAAAGTGACTGAAAGCTACGTAAATTTTCTTTATGTAGCTTGGCTATTTATAGCCACTGAAGTTTTCCTTTTTTCTTTTTCTTTTCTCTTTTCTTTTCCCTTTTTAATTCTTTCTTCTGTTTTCTTTATTTATTATTTATTTATTTATTTTTAATATGTAATATTTCCTGATGGAGATAGAAACCTCACCAGGACCGGTTCCAGTTTCGTTTGGTCGCATTTTGTCCGATTTATCCCCCCTCCGACTGTCCTAAAAATATTCCGGACATACCATTGTGATCCATAATTTTTTCCCTTCGACCAGGGAGTTGCTGTTCAGGGATTTCCGACAGTCTTGCCCGGTCAAGAACCGCCACCAGTGATTTCCAGTATCCCAAACCTTTCCTGTTCGAACCGAAACTCGGTCGACGGTACCAGAAAATTTATGGAGTCCTAAAACCTAGTCGCTTACCCCTCCCTCTTCTGAGGGTTTGGGGGTTTAGTCTCCCACCTCGAAATTTCTCCACGCCTCTCGGCCGTTTTGGTGGTGCATCCGATGAGCCTCGCGGACCGGACGGATTCGGGATGTTACACAGGTCACTTAGGAGATCTTTAGGTGTCAAAGTATACTAAAATCCCTACTTATTATTATTGTCTATGCTAGTCCTGAGTAGCTTTATCTACTTTACTAGGTGACCGAGTCCTTCTAATCTTTACCCTAGTTATTAGGGAAAAATCTTCATATCGTCATATCGTTTCTTAAGAATCTCGTACTCATAGACATACTTTAGTATCATCTTATACATAGCATAAACATAGATCACAACATATGCATGAGGAAATTTCTGGGTTTTCTTGTACCGTTTACTTGTCTCACTTCCTTGTACACCCTAGGACTCTCATTCACACACGGTGTGTTGTACATCCTATGACCGTCGTCCACACGCGATGTATTGTACACCCTAGGACTGTCGTCCACACGCGATACACTGTACATCCTAGGACCGTCATTCACACGCGATGTATTGTAGACCGTAGGACTGTCGTCCACACGCGATGTAGTATACATCCTAGGACCGTCGTTCACACGCGAGGTATTATACATGCTAGGACCGTTGTCCACACACGATGTATTGTACACCCTAGGACCGTCGTCCACACACGATGTATTGTACACCCTAGGACTGTCGTCCACCCGTGATGTATAACCTTCCTTATTGTCTGTTCCTCGAGGTAACATAACTTCATCTTTCCTTTTGGGTGACTAGGGGCTATCCTAGCGACATCACCGAATCATCTTAAGACATTGCCTTTTCCCTATGTTCCTTATGATCTTCTCTTTGGCATGTGATTGCTCGTCTAGTTATATAAGGTTGTCCTAACATTCTAATGACAACTCGTTTCTCATGATGTATAAAATAAACATATAACATCTATACAGTTAATCACATATATCTTTCACGCCTAACTGATGGGGCCATAGTGCTTATTGGGATTTCAGTATATTTAAGGTTTTCTTCAATAGCTCAGCCGTTTCTGAGGCTCGCTCAGCGGTTAGGGCTTTCAAGGCGCTCAATGACTCCTCCAAGGTCGCTCAGCGAACTCTGACGCCTTGGAGCCGCTCACTGGAAACCCTAAGGCGCTTAGCGGTCTAACAGAGGGAAAATTGAAAACAGAGCTAAAAACCTGAGGCATTCGAATAACCTATCAAAATTCATCTGAATGAAACTGACGCTAAGATGGTCATTCGAATGACCATTCCTAGTCATTCGAATGAACTGAATGTTTTGCTCTCAGTTTAGTAAAATCAATGATTCGTTTGAATGACCATTGCCTAGTCATTCGAATGACCTGAATATTTTGCTCTCAGTTTAGTAAAATCAAGGATTCATTCGAATGACCAATGCCTAGTCATTCGAATGACCAAGGGTCTGAGAGGAAACTTATGAGCAATCTTGCTCTTAAATCCTTGCCTAACCCATTCAAAGCCCTTTTTTTTAACATTTCCCTTAGGTTCATCAAAACCTCACCTTCCTTCCTTTTGAAAACACTCTCAAAGCCATTAATTTCATATTAAAAACCCTAATCCCCCTTAGGTACGCATCAGCAGATTTCCAGGTAAATAGCTATAGTTCTAGCAACATATTCATAACAATACATAACATAAGCACACATAAATTACTAAGGAATTGATTTTGTTAGGATTACCCACTTGTAAGAACGTTTCCAACAGAAACCCTGGAAAGCTTCGGTGTCTCAAGCGTTCGTGTGACTTGCTACGGAATCGATTCTAGGGTACGTGGGCTAGGGTTTCCTTTAGGAGAACTAGGAACAATTTAGGGGAACAAGGTTGTGGGAAACTATGGGAAAAATCGTGTTAAGGCTCGTGTAGTAAGGTTCTGTGTTTCTGCTTGGGCAGAGTAATGACAGAGTGTACGAGCGGAACGTGTTTATGGAATAATGACATATGAAAACTCAAGACCATGGTGGCTATTTATAGCCTTCTTGGCCGTGCAAGCTTCTTCAAGTTTTGGGGAAAATTTTAAATAGAAATCAATTGGATTTATGATATCATCCATAACATCATCATGGTGAATCACCATGCTTAGTCATCTTAGATGATAACCTTTGAATTTTTGACTTGCTTAGCCATCTTAGCCTTGAAGCTTCGTGAGTTTTCCCCTTAGGAAGCTGTGTATGTGTGGTTTGTCTCTTGGCTCGTGTTCGGTCGTGTTTGGTCGTTAGCTGTTCGTGTATGGCTGTCCTAAAAATTATCCGAATACACCATCGTGATCTACTAATTTTTCTAATGAGGAATTTATTGGACAAAAAAATAGAGATTCGCATTTCATTTCTGTTAAAAAAGATAACATATTTAACCATTGTTATTTCCCCCCGATCACTGGCACGATCTCCATTTAAGTTCAATCTTTCTTGCTCTCTCGTTCCAATCGAACCTCACGCATTCACCCACCGTCGTCGAGTTCGCCAGAGAATCGAGCTCAGCCACCGCCATCCGATGAACGTGTTAAGAATAATTTATGATTGTGAATGATTTGATTTGATTTAATTATAATATTTTAAATTGATTGTAATTTATTTTTGGTCGTTATGTTTTGGCCGTTGAGTTTTCAGCCTATAAATAGGCTCAGCCTCCGATGTAAAGAAACACAACAACTCTTACATAATACAATTGTTATTTCTCTGTTATCTATCTTTCTCCTATATTTTTTGGTGTCCCATTTATCGATTTTTTCACGATGTTTAACATGGTATCAGAGCCATAGTTCCTACCTTGAACCCATATTTCTGCTTCCGCCAATTTTCCCCTTAACCGCTTCCACATAATTTTGATGTTGACTTAATCTGCCTCCATGTAGTCTCGATTGTTGCCTATCGTTGTTGCCTTTGCTAGTTTCGCCTAGCTCTCGATGTTGCCTTTGTTGGTTCCGTCTAACTCCTGATGTTGCCTCCGCTGTTGCCTTTGCTGGTTCCGCCCAGCCACTGTTGCCTTCACTTGTTCTGCCCAGCCTTTATTGCCTCCGTTTTGTTGGTTCCACTCCACTTAACCTTCCGTTGAACTATGACAAGCTTAAACTCAGGAGTCTTAGCTTGAGGGAGGATGTTAAGAATAATTTATGATTGTGAATGATTTGATTTGATTTAATTATAATCTTTTAAATTGATTGTAATTTATTTTTGATCGTTGTGTTTTGACCGTTCAGTCTTTAAACTATAAATAAGCTCAACCTCCGATGTAAAGCAACGCAAATAATATAATTGTTATTTAACCATTCTTGGGACACGACGGCGGAGCAGATTAGTGCCGCCATGAACGATGACGAACCAGAAGCTAAACAGGAGGAGCACCGAAACAACAACGACGACGACGACGGCAACAAGAAGAAGGGCTCAGATCCAGACTTGTTCTGCTGCTTGTTGCAACCCGTCACCGGTTACGGAGATCCCGAGTGCATCGGCATCCGGCGCCTCCTCCTTCACCGGAAGGCCGAGGCCGGAGTTCTCCGCCGTCGAGTACGCTCCATATCGAAATAGCGCTTTATCTATTCATAGTTATGCATCTTTAGTTCTTATTTTTGTTTCTTTGGAGCTTTTCTTTTCCTTGCCCAGGTCAATTGTGCTAGCTTCCCTCCTTTTTTTTATATATATTTAATCTGTTATGAGATTCTGCGGTTTGGGTTATTTATTCGCGTGTTGCTAAAGTGTTTATAGATAAATTCTCTTCGCAACTGTTTTCATCTGGTTCTTTTCTTTTGGCTCAAATGTAGATTCTTCTCCTTGACAAAGATAGGATTAGGAATGGATCCATTAGAGATAAAATTGCGGTAACCCTTTTGAAACAGAAAAACATGGTAAAATTTCAGTTTAGGTAGATTGGTTATGTATGGATAAGACTTGTAGAAATTCCATTGAAGAGAGTAGAGCTGATGAAGGGTAGCCCAATAATTAGAGGTAGTTTCAAGAAAGGCTAGAGCTGAAAGCCTGAAACCATTCAAAGAGATTTAGATTTTAATGATTTGACTGTAAACATGATTCACAATGGTGCTGTTTGATTCATGTAGTTGAACTCATCTAGTGAGACAAGATTTGGTTATTGGTTTTGAACACTTATTCTTCTCTCAGTTCTGATTGCATTTAGCACTAACTTTGCATTTTCTTCTTGTTTTTTCATGACATTATTGTTTCTCTGGCTCTGTTTTTTGCTTTATTACTTATGGGGTTATTTCTGCACATTTTGACATTGGCATGTTCTTGCTGAAGGATTGGAGATGCAACGGAAAAACATATGTGGCGTACCGGAATTATATTTGTAGGCCTAGGAACTGGGAAAGTTCACGTGTCCCAAGCCTCCAGAGTACTCCAGGAGACAGGTTGCTAATCTTTTTCACTTGAAGTGATGAGCATAGATAATCTTGCTTGACATGAGTCCATAATGATCACTCACTGATCAAATGGGGATAAAATAAAGACCTAAATATAGCCCTTCTTTGAAATGGAGCATCAATTCAAAGTGATCTGGATATATAGTTAAATACATGCATATTGAATTAAAATTCAATAAGCAGGAAAGTTTTCTAAGACAGATGTTCGTATGCTTTTAAATGTGCCTTCTTTTGTGATGTAGCCAAATTATGATAATTACGTGTCATGAGTGTTTTGCTAAAAGAATAAGTTCTTTTGATCTGATATATTTTTCTTCAGCACTCCTTTTTCTGTTATTTCTATGTTAATTTTGAAGGATATTGTATTCTCCAACACTATATGTTGTTTCCTTCGAATATAATCTTGCCATATGAAAACTATTGTTTCTGTACATTTTTTTTCCCACTTCAATTGCCATCATTTTGTATTTTGATATGAATTTCATGTGCTTTGTGGTTATTTCTTTGCTTTCAGCTTTACTGTTTGTCAAATGTAACCACATTTTATGTCAATGCCGCTTTCTCATTTATGGTGCTAGCTTAAATTTATGTTTCCATACAATTCTGACATCAGGATAATTTACTGGTTGATGCATCAGTGGGCGATGGATTCCATCTCCAAGTCCACTCTCCCGTTGGTCTGAGGTGGACAGCTGGAGTTCTGGGCGAGTATGTGGCTATATCTTTTTGCAATATACTTGTAAAGAATATTCGTCTTGCAGTATTTGACACATACCACTGCATTTTCATTTGTAATTAGTCATCAGGATAGAGAGACCTTATATCCATTAAAATAATGAACACATTGACGGATTTTATTAATGGGATTTATGCTATTTAAATTTAGCACTTGGGTAGTTATCGAGTGTAGCATAACAACTGAGAGGGAAACCATTCATTCAATTCAGCAGGGAATGACCTGGGCACAAGACTTGTATGTGTTTATATTGTTAAGGAATGTACTAAAATGGAATGTGGTTATGCCATGATAGTTTGGTGTTTTATTCAGTTGGTGAAATTGGAGGTTTATAAAATTTTGCTCTTATGCTGTGAATGGTGGTTTATTTTTCTTGATCATATTCTTTCGTGTCATGTGTGGAAATCATTTGTTTATTTTCTTCTAGGATATACAAAGTGCAAATCCAGTATCTAATCATAGAACAAGTTTTGGCTCAAGTGCAAGCGATTCTGATCATTCACGGCATCGTGGGGTTGAGGCTGCCTATTCTTTTGTTGGCATGCATTGCATCTTTGATCAGTGCAAAGCCTCTGGTAGTATCTAGAGTCCCATCTATATTTGTATTTCCATTATGTTAGTTATTGATATCTGGGCCACTTGATTTTCTTGGAGGAATAATCCTGAAAACCTTTGTGTAGTTACGGTGTTAAAGTTTGGGCACATGAGTTCTGATCTACTAGCATATGGGGCATCAGATGGAACATTGTGTGCACTGTTTCTGAGAAACCTTCAGTCATCAAACAGTTAAATGGGCATTCCAAAGACGTTACAGGTTGGATTGACTGGTATTATTTAATTTTGTATGACATATATTAATAACATCATGAGTTCACTAAGGAAATATCATCTAATGTCCTACTTTTAGCTACTCTCAAAATATATTAGTGTGCATATTTCATATTTGGGAGTTCATTAGTCAAATTTCTGGAAAAGTGATTTAGCCATTGATAAACCATTCTTTCTGAATTTGTCACATATTCCTAAATTGGAATTATCAATTATGTTTTCGTGAAAATCCCAAATTGTGACTCTTCCTAAATTTCATTACCGAGACAACATATCAGACTTATCTTTTGTTCATTGATTGCCTCTTCTTTTCTTTCCCTCTGTTGCTCTATTACTGAAGAGTTTCCATCCTTTTTAAACATGCAACTAAAAATATGACTCTGAGCTATGTTACACAGGTATGGGTACGGTACCTGGTACGGATACAGGTACGAGGTACGAATTTTTTTGAAAAATAAGGGTACGGTTACACCGAATATATATATAAAAATTTAATAAATTACATATAATAAATTTTTTTTTCACAAGATAACTAATGTATATATTCAATCCAAAATAATACCACAAGAAAAAACCAAAATCATATTTCTTCATTTCTTTAAAAAAAAAAATATTGCAAAAGAGAAGAGGCTAAAACTCGCCGAAAACTAGGTTGCATTGCCGAAGACAAGGTCGCATCGGAGATAAGGGTGCAGATTAAAGGAGGTGTAGAGAATTGAAGGAGGAGTTAAGGTATTACGTTTTTTTATTAAGGTTTGATTAGTAAGTTAAACTTAATAAAAAATAAAAAAAATAAAAAATCTAAAACCACTCAAAATAACATAGTTTTGGTCATCTGATGTACTTGTGGCGTACCCAACATACCTAGCCGTTCCCAGAGTGGTACCCGTTCTATTTTTTACAAAAAGATATTTGGATACGTACCCAGCCTGTACTCAGGCGTACCCACGGCGTAGTCGTACCTGGTATGTACTCACATGGGTACTTCTCCAAAATTTGGAGTACCCATGCAACATAGACTCTGAGCGTAGCTGTTTGACAAATATAATCCATGATGAAACAACAAGCAGTTCACCTATAAATAGTAGGCTATTATAGAATTTTGAGCATAGTCCATGCCCCCATGGTTACATGGGTTTTAACGTGCAATTTGATGTTTTTTTGTCTATTTGAATGTCAGTGCCAAATTTTGGTCACTGTTCTGCTGTGATGTTTACCTTTTTAATCTATTCCTCTTCATCAATAATTTCCATTTTTTTGTTTTGTATTGATCAATATTTTCTTTTTATGATGGTTTATTTTCAGATTTTGATTTTTCATCAAATAATCAGTATATTGCATCTTCTTCATTGGATAAAACTGTTAAGAGTATGGGAGATAGCAAAAGGCGTTTGCATAAGGGTGATATATGGAGTTTCTTCACAATTGTGCATCCGTTTTCACCCTGTGAGTACTAGATTCGCCACATGTGTGTGTGCATGCATGCTCTAACCTTCTCCCTCTATTGGGAGGATAGCAGTGTCATCTTTCATAGTTGGACAACAAAATACTTACTTTTCCTAGATTTGAAAATTGTAGATAATATTGTAGTTTGTTGTTGTATTAATTCTGTGTAGAGTTTATAATTGGAACAAAATCTAACGTTCTCTGCCTTGTATCTCTCACTTTGTGTGTTTTATAAGATCGCCGTTTTCTTCTGTCTATTTCCTCAAATTCAAATGATCATTCTCTACACTAAATAAAAGAGGTGATAAAATTGACTTTACTACATTAAAAAGATGGGTAGATCTTTCATAGGTGGTTTTGAATCTCTCTTAGTTTGAGGAGGAAGTGACACTCATTGGGATCTTGAGCAAGGATTTACTTGTAGTAGACAGAAGAATTGGTTTATTTTCTAAGAGAAGACAATGATTAAGCAATACCCAGCACTTCTCCTTATGGTCCATGATAAAGAATTGTGATTAAGTCTAAACATGTTGGGTTATTTCCCTGTGTGTGAGTGCAAGAGAGAGAGAAGGGGGGGGGGGATTGTTTTGTTTGTTTCTGCAATTTGCCCTGTCCATCAAACCCGGTGAACTTTAATTTAAATAAAGGAATGATCATGAGAGAAGGAAAGGAGGGAGGGGAATTTGTCAACTGTGAAAGATGGGGAAACAAGAACAATTTTCAGAATATTTCCAGAGACATGGTGCTGATAATGAAGCTTAAATACTCCATTGATCCCCCCCCCCTCTTGTGAGTTTTTGAAATTTAATATGGTAAATTTATTCTCTTGCATTCAATACCCAATTTTTTTCTTTTTTAATTATGTGTAGCATTCATCTTTGATTGTGACTGAAGACTGTATATTTTTCTGTATATGGTGCAGGTAAATAACAACTTCCTTTCAGTTGGCAATGCTAACAAGGAGATCAATGTAAATATGTTAACTGTTACTATTTTTTTAAATTAATAAGGGGAGCAACATATATGGTAGCTCTTGAATAGAAAAAAAAAAATATGGTAGCTCCTTTGCTGAAATGTTATTAAGTGCATTGCATTCTTTCTTCATAAAGTACAGAAAATAATTTATGGTTTAGCACTAAGGTCATGTTTGAAAATTTTGGAGTGAATGGGATGGAATGAAAAGCGATGGCATAAAATGCAAAAGGATCCTGTTTTTGGATGATTAATAAGGGAAGAAATAGGAAGGTAATGTGTGTGTATTGTAAACTCAGTATAACCTTTGTAAACGTTTTTAAGTAAACTCAATTTATGGGGGTGACAAGTATTTAAAATAAAAGTAAATCCTTCCCTTCCGTGCCCCTCATCAAGACTTTTAGACCATATGATTTGGTCAATTGATTGGGCATTAATGTTATTGCCATTGGGCTTAAGAATATTCAGCATTTTCCGTTAGTGGATATAATAGAGGCTGTGTATGGGCGGGATTAGTCCATCATTAAATAACACAAGAGGAGGCCCTATATTGGGTAGGTAAAACTCTAAATAATTGACAAGAAGAACCCTATATTCGTTTGGACAGTGGAAAAGGAGCTAGGATGGTCAGCTGAATTCATGCAGCACGTACTTCCATTCGTGATATGATAAATATTCCCCTATTTGATAATGATTAATGCCTTTTTTTTGGGGAAATAACTATTAGTGGCTATGCTACTGCATCTAATCTTTTCCCCCCATAAAATCATATACTGTTATATTTTTCCACCTCCTATTTGTATTAACTGTCAATGTAACTTATTATTTTAATTCATTTTCCTTAAAGTTTATATGATGTACCATGTAACATCCCGCACTCGTTCGGTCCGAAAAGCTCGCCAGCCACGCTGTCAAACACGGCCAAGAGGCGTGGAGAAATTAGGAGACGGGGAAATTAAACCTCCAAACCCTCGGGAGACGGAGGGGTAAGTGGTTAGGTTTCGGGACCCTATAAATTTTTCGGAGCCGTCTGGTGAGTTTCGGCTTGAACGGGAAAGGTCTGGGATACTGGAAACCACCGATGGCAGTTCTTGACCAGACAAGAATGTCGGAAATCCCGGAGCGGCAACTCCCCGATCGACGGGAAAAATTTATGGATCATAACGGTACGTCCGGAATATTTTTAGGACAACCGGAGGGGGATAAATCGGACAAAACGCGACCAAATGAAACCGGAACCGGTCCTGGTGGGGTTTCTATCTCCATCAGGAGATATTTACATATTAAATATAAATAAATAAATAATAAATAAAGGCAACAGAAGAAAGAAATGAAAAAGGAAAGAAAAAGGGAAAAGAAAAGGAAAAAGGGCCACAGTGGTGGCTATAAATAACCATCTTACCTCAGAAGATTTTACGTAGCTTTCGGTCACTTTCACAAACACCAGTCTCATTCCGACACATCTCGGTTTCTTGCTGGAGTCTCGAAAAAATCACCCGAGCACGCTGTGGCGATCAGGAAATTGCGAGCATCAAAGCTATCCAGTCGGAGTCTCCATCGGAGGTGGGTAATTCTACTGCCCACTGTCTATGTGGTTTATGTTTTTAACTGTGTATGTGTTATTCTGTGTATTGGACTGTAAAACTGTTTAGTAGTATTTTGGGGGAAATGTAGGATGAGAAGGGTTTCGGGCAATTTTGATAAATGAAATGCATAACTGTACTGATTGNCAGCTGAATTCATGCAGCACGTACTTCCATTCGTGATATGATAAATATTCCCCTATTTGATAATGATTAATGCCTTTTTTTTGGGGAAATAACTATTAGTGGCTATGCTACTGCATCTAATCTTTTCCCCCCATAAAATCATATACTGTTATATTTTTCCACCTCCTATTTGTATTAACTGTCAATGTAACTTATTATTTTAATTCATTTTCCTTAAAGTTTATATGATGTACCATGTAACATCCCGCACTCGTTCGGTCCGAAAAGCTCGCCAGCCACGCTGTCAAACACGGCCAAGAGGCGTGGAGAAATTAGGAGACGGGGAAATTAAACCTCCAAACCCTCGGGAGACGGAGGGGTAAGTGGTTAGGTTTCGGGACCCTATAAATTTTTCGGAGCCGTCTGGTGAGTTTCGGCTTGAACGGGAAAGGTCTGGGATACTGGAAACCACCGATGGCAGTTCTTGACCAGACAAGAATGTCGGAAATCCCGGAGCGGCAACTCCCCGATCGACGGGAAAAATTTATGGATCATAACGGTACGTCCGGAATATTTTTAGGACAACCGGAGGGGGATAAATCGGACAAAACGCGACCAAATGAAACCGGAACCGGTCCTGGTGGGGTTTCTATCTCCATCAGGAGATATTTACATATTAAATATAAATAAATAAATAATAAATAAAGGCAACAGAAGAAAGAAATGAAAAAGGAAAGAAAAAGGGAAAAGAAAAGGAAAAAGGGCCACAGTGGTGGCTATAAATAACCATCTTACCTCAGAAGATTTTACGTAGCTTTCGGTCACTTTCACAAACACCAGTCTCATTCCGACACATCTCGGTTTCTTGCTGGAGTCTCGAAAAAATCACCCGAGCACGCTGTGGCGATCAGGAAATTGCGAGCATCAAAGCTATCCAGTCGGAGTCTCCATCGGAGGTGGGTAATTCTACAGCCCACTGTCTATGTGGTTTATGTTTTTAACTGTGTATGTGTTATTCTGTGTATTGGACTGTAAAAATGTTTAGTAGTATTTTGGGGGAAATGTAGGATGAGAAGGGTTTCGGGCAATTTTGATGAATGAAATGCATAACTGTACTGATTGGAATCCTAGGAATAGTAAACCTCTGGAGAAAATGAGAACTGAAGTCTCGGGACCCCATTCCATCAGCTTTCAATTGATTGAATGGAGTTTTCAATCGAATGAAAGCAAATTGTGAGCTTTCAATCGATTGAATTCTTATTCAATCGAATGAAGGAAAAACCTCGGATTTCAATCGATTGAATCCCAAGTTCATTCGAATGAAAGAACTCGGAAGGTTTCAATCGATTGAAACCATATTTCAATCGAATGAAAGAACTCGCAGGGATTCATTCGAATGAAACCCTAGACATTTGAATGAAGCCTGAGGGACTTGAGATTTTAGTAGTTCCAAGGAGTCCAATGAGTCAGGGTATGTTTATTTTGGCACATGAAAGAATGCATCATGAGGAAATAGCCGTCATAGGAGTTAGGACGACCCTAGATCACTAGAGGTATTCACGTAATCTTAAAAGCGCATAATTGAACCCTAGGGAATAAAGCAGAGAACCAAGGCTCCTAATCACCAAGGATTCGGATGGCCTCAGTCAGGTCAATAGTTATATGATTAGAAAAATCCTATTCTCTTGGCACGTCTTACAGATACTCCCCTCACCAATTTGGCACGCTGAATTGGTTACGAGTAACGCAGGCAGAGAGACCTGAGCATGACAGGAACCGGCATAGGCCTAGGTACGGAAAACGGGCATAGGCCCAGGTATGGAAAACAGGCATAGGCCTGCACAACGGAAGTAGTGGGCCCCACTAAGAGAGGAAAGAGAAATTGGATCGAGCCATAGGACCGATCTAAGCGTGTCCACGCCTGATCACTCATAGGTTTGATCCCTCGCCACTCCAGAAAGAGGGGGTGGTTGCACTTATTGTATTCGATAATTACCTCCTATGAGCCTTGCATGGTTAGCTACCATACCAGTAAAGAGCGCTGCCGGGTCGATACAATAGTGGCAAGAAAGAGGTTGTAATCCGAGACCATGGTTACAAAGGTGTAAGGACCAAGTAGGACGCAGCCACAGAGCGCGTAAGAGATCCCCAGATTCCCTCATGCACTATGTAAT
Organism: Nissolia schottii; assembly: GCA_003254905.1. Classification (NCBI taxonomy): domain Eukaryota; kingdom Viridiplantae; phylum Streptophyta; class Magnoliopsida; order Fabales; family Fabaceae; genus Nissolia; species Nissolia schottii. Next base: position 375,635 of record QANU01085883.1, on the reverse strand, counting down.
TAAATGTATGAACTGATGATCGATGATATGATGATAAGTATGTATGTATATCTGCTTAAGCATTATGTATAACTGTTCGTGCATTGTATATCGTCAAGGGACGACCCCAAGACGAATAGTATGTCCTTAGTAGCAACGTACAGTTAACCAGCACGAAGCCTAAGTAACAACAAGAATAGTAATCCAATCACCTAGTAACTTAGATAAAGCTGCTCAGGACGTAGGTATAAGATAATAACTGGTAGGGTTTAGTATGCATGACACATAGAGGTTTTCCTGAGTGGCCTGGACTCTGCCCGAGTAATTGAACTATAGCAGCCACGCCGAGTTTTCCACTAAGAACAAAGTCGTTCTTATTCCCACTCGTGTATGACTCCAGTTCGCAGACATGTCCTCGCCGCCTCCTAAGGACGTCTAGTTGTTTACGCGCTCACGACAGCGTAACTACCGTACTTACACCTTGCTTGAGACTAGCACTTTTGCTCCTGCCAACATGCCCGGAGAAACCCCGGAGCAGTCCAGAAGCAGGCTTCGAGGGCCCGGATCCTGGCCCATGCGCCCCATCTGGATCGATGAGCGTCCAGGCAGCAGCACCAGCGACCCGATCCACGTCGACGGAGGGGACAGTCCTCCGCCACCGAGGCCAGAGGCAGAGCCGGTACCCGAGCCAGCTACAGATCCGAAGCCGGTTACACCGCCTGTCCGAGGACGGGGACGACGTACCACCGCCCGGAAGANTATCGTCAAGGGACGACCCCAAGACGAATAGTATGTCCTTAGTAGCAACGTACAGTTAACCAGCACGAAGCCTAAGTAACAACAAGAATAGTAATCCAATCACCTAGTAACTTAGATAAAGCTGCTCAGGACGTAGGTATAAGATAATAACTGGTAGAGTTTAGTATGCATGACACGTAGAGGTTTTCCTGAGTGGCCTAGACTCTGCCTGAGTAATTGAACTATAGCAGCCACGCCGAGTTTTCCACTAAGAACGAAGTCGTTCTTACTCCCACTCGTGTATGACTCCAGTTCGCAGACATGTCCTCGTCGCCTCCTAAGGACGTCTGGTTGTTTACGCGCTCACGACAGCGCAACTACCGTACTTACACCCTGCTTGAGACTAGCACTTTTGCTCCTGCCAACATGCCTGGAGAAACCCCGGAGCAGTCTAGAAGCAGGCTTCGAGGGCCCGGATCCTAGCCCATGCGCCCTATCTGGATCGATGAACGTCCAGGCAGCAGCACCAGCGACCCGATCCACGTCGACGGAGGGGACAGTCCTCCGCCACCGAGGCCAGAGCCAAAGCCGGTACCCCGAGGCAGCTACAGATCCGGAGCCTGTTACATCGCCTGTCCGAGGACGGGGACGACGTACCACCGCCCGGAAGAGGGTGCTTCCAGTGCTACCACGCCGATTCTTACCTCGCGACTTCACCGCGGTGACGGACATCTCCAGTGAGGATGAGGTGGACCCCGAGGAGCGAGCGGAGGATTCTGACGAGTAGCCGCAGCAGGGCCCCGCTAGTGTCGACGGTAGTAGGTTTGTACCGTACAAGCAATGAGTAGTTCTCATCCGTGTACGTAGACTATGTTGATAGGTATCTTTGTGTATTGAGGATGATAATTATGTATGTATGTGTGTAGGAGGACAATGTATTATGATAATATCAATGTATAATTATGTGTGTGGAATCTTCGGGCGTAGGTGTACTTTCTTCCGGTACTCGCCGTGCGCCAGGCACGTACTCGTGTTTCCTTTACCTTTTTATGATATCCTTATGCGATGTATGATACGTATGACTCGTTATTTTCCTTAGTATGATTGAAAGAAGTTTTAAATTGGCCCGTTATTTTGTAAACCCTAATTTCAAAGCGAAACATAGAGCCATAGAGGTTTGCAGCACCAGAAGAGCACCACCTAGCCGAGAAGCCTATGACTTAAGCATAGGCCGACTAGCTAGGGTGTTTCATACCAGCTGTTCGATTTTAGCACTGGAAGGATAATTAATAAATCAGTATTTGACAGTGAAGTTACCTCTATGGACCATGATCACACAGGACATCTCATATTTTGTGGGGATGCACAGGTGTACTGCTGGATACATGCCCATGTATATTCTCATTATTGGTTTTATCTTTTTTTCTTCTTTAATTACTGCATTGTATGTGCAGGGATGTATATACTCGGTAAATACGAATTCCCACACAGGTGTGTTAAGCCGCTCTCTCGAAGTAGCAGCAGACACAAATCTCCTGTCACAACAGTGCAGTATCGGAGTTTCTCCTTACTGGCTAGAGGACCGGTGTTGCTGACATGTACTCAGGACGGAAATCTGTCTTTCTTCAGGTTTATAAATAATTTGCCATTAATCCCGAGTGCATATAGTTGTGTTCGGTGAACTCTTATTTTTTCTTTGGAGCACTAAAGTTGGTATGTTACAGTGTGGCTTTGGAAATCCAAGGTTATTTAACTCTTCGATGCTCACTCAAGCTAGCTCCACGTATACACAAAATTCAAGTGTCTTTCTGCCCTCTTCTTTCCCTTGAGAAAGGAGAATTCATAGGTAATTCTGATATCATCGTTGCTTTTTCTATTTTCTTCTCGTTTCCTTTCTCGGCCGTGTCTTGGAGTTGGAGGACTTCTAAACTTTTATTATGCTGCTGTTATAAATTAGAGCCAAACTATGGACTGGAAAAATAATGTTATGGTGTATGTCGCATGGAGTCAATATTCAAATATTATGCTGCCTGCATTTGTCAATAAGAAGTGTGTGGGTATAAAATATTTAATACTATATTATTGAAACTTGGAAGGGCCATAGAGATAGAGACCGATTTGCTGCAAACACATTTAAGTTTTCTGAAATAACTTGGATCACAGCTAAATTTTACATCTGCTGCTCTGTCTAACATTATCCTCTGTTGCCATGTAAATGTCTATTTCTATGATTTAACAAGGCCGAAGAATACATGTGTAAACAAGCTACAGGTTAGTCTTCCATTTATCTATTATTTACTGTTATCAATAAGCAAGCTCAAAATAACTAGGATTTTTTTTTATTATGCAGGGTCACCGGTTTCCTGTCACGGGTATCGCTTGGAATCATGGAGAAAACTCTTTGGCTTCATCTGATTTTTATGGCGTCGTAATTGTTTGGAAGAGACAAAGAACGCATGAAAACAAGAATATATAGCAGTAGAAGTTTAAAGAATATAGCTGAGTGCTTGTGTTATTACTTGTTCTTTCTTTACATTGCTTTCCTTGTTCTTTCGTTTCTACCTTCTTTGTTATCCGTTTAAATGAAGTTGAGTAGTCTTTTTGGTGTTGAAGTACTTAAGTATTACTTTTGTTTTTAAAGCTATGTATATATGTATATGTATATGTATACATGTGCATGTTTTAAGCAAATGTTTTGATTTGTATCACGTTGAGTGTGATGGTATGTTTTCCTTTGTTGAGTCTTTCCCCAAATACTCACCCCTCACCTCCCCTTTTAAGTTATTCGAGCAGCAATAGCATAAGTCAGTTCTAAGTCAGCTGTCACGTCCACGTTGCAGTGAGGCTAATCCATGATTTATTTTATTTCATTTATTTATCTGGAGTCTTAGAGTCGTTCCACTTATACACAAATAGGATCTTCATACTGGTTACGTATGTTAGCATGTATAATTATATTTATGTTTTTCAAGGAGTAGTTGTAAGCTTTTTTTTTATGTTTTGTTAATAAAGTCATTCAATTATTTATTTAATGAAATTTGATATTTCATACACATGTTTTACGAAAAACGTTTTTAAGAGGCTTGCTACGGGATCTAGGTCCCTTGTGTGCCAGTGACAACTTTTTGGGTCATTAAAAAACTATCTTCCAATTATGGGAACTGTGTTGGATAGCTTATTCTTGTGGATACACTAAATCTAGGGGATGAGACTTATTGAGTACACTAAACTCGTGCTGGGGCAATGATCCTATACAATCGATCTAACTAATAAGGAACCCTAAGTTTATTATCCTAGGATTCATATGGTATACTGATTATGATGTCATAATCCTAATGTGTTAATACCTATGCATATATGTCTCTCTACCTAGGGCTATGCATGCCAACATACAATACTAATAACATGAATAACATATGAAGCACAACTGACTCTGTTGACATTACTGAAATGACATTACCATTGATGCACTGAGACCTCTACTTACTTGAAATAGCTAAAGTCTAAGGAACACTAACACTAGATGCTCCAAGCAGCATACAATCACTACATCAGGAGAAACTCATAAACTGAAGGAAAACTAACACTGTAGGGTGTTGCTGTAGTGAACTGGCATTACCATGGTGGTCGGGGATCGCCATAATGTTACCACTACTACGGTAGTGGCGTTAGGGGCTATTATCCTAACCTACCCTATGTGGAGGCACTACTTCTCCACAATTGAGCACTTAGTACTTGAGAAAAAGTCCCAACAATGAGTGGAACCTTATGAGCTCTTAAAGAGTTAGCAATTGAAGCTTTACCATGAGGTTCTATTTATAGGGGGAGCAAACACCCCCTCTCCATAGTTCAAGGCAATGTGGGACTTTCAAACTACAATCATATGTATCGCTACAGTGGTTCGGTGTTCACCACTTCGCCATCATCCCCACTTCGTACTGCTACAACAGTACCTAACTGTTGTAGCAGTTCAGCTCCTCACTACTGAAGAGGCTCATCGTCATTCCCCTTTTCTCGACCTTTCCTAAGGATCCACAATCCTTCCTAAAGTCCTACCAACCTTTCCCAATGGCACTTTTCTAACTATTTAAATTTAACACAGCCAAAATAAACATGAAAGAAAATGAATGATACTGGTAACTAAGAAAGAATACAACTCCACAAAGATTAAAGTAATATAACAAAAGAAAATAAATTAATATGTATATAATAATAATAATAAATATTAATAAGTCGGCTTGTTAATATGATTTTTTATTGCCAATGACATCACTTGTTTATTAAATGGGTTAGATCAAACTAGACTTTAAACGAGTCAAACCAAAAGCTTCTGATGGACAATTTGATTTGTTTCTACTCTTATTCATAAGTTAAATTTTAGAGTAAATCATCAAATTTGTTCTCAAGGTTGGTAGCGTACGCTAAGTTTGTCTCCAAGCTATGGGAAGTATTAACTTCATATTGTCAAAAGTCTATCAAATTAATCTGATTGACTAATTTGATTGGATTTTAACAACCTTGGAACGAATTTAATACTTTCCATAATTTGTAGATGAACTTGACAAATGCTATCAATATTGGGACAAATTTTATGGTTTACTCTTAAATTTGATGTTTAGAATAATTATAAAAAGCTCAAATGTGAATTGGTTTAGAAATCAATTATTATGCTTGTGATACATTAGATAATGTTTTAAATGATCAAAAACATTAATTGATTTGATTTGAATTAAACTAAATATAAACTAAATCAATTATTATAAAATCATATTAAATTTGATAAGATTTCAAAACTAAAAAATGAAATCTCATGAAAATTGTAAACGAAATCAATTTTATCTTTTAACACAACCAAACATGGGAAATGCTATGTTGACAAACAACATACAACTACTTGTATAGACAACCATAAAAGACAAAACTTGGGCCCATTCTTTTTTCCCCTGCCCGCCTTTTGTGGTTGTCTATACAAGTTATTGTATTTTGTTTATCAATATAGCATTTCCCATCAAACACAATGTTTGACAATGTTTGATTTGAAAAATGTTATTTGTACTTTTGGACATGGGACACTATGTTGTCACTATTTATCCACTTGAATGAGATCTCAATGGACTAAGCTCTAATGTCGCATAATTTTCATTAAAACGTACATTTAAATAAATAATAAAATCCATTTAATAAAATAACTTTTCTTTAAATAAAGAAAATAAACTATTGCATAAAATATCCTTTAAATAAAATATTGAAATAAATAATGCTTAACGGTTTCTGCAGTTCTAATGGAGCACTCTAACCTAACTACTAAACTAACCATAATTGAAACTATTCCACTACAAAGTGAAGCTCACCAAGTTATGGACTATTGGAATCTATTGGATGAGGGGAGTATCCTTGTCAACGCTATCTGAAAAAATATTGAAGAGAGGCAAGTTATTCTTTAGTGAATGACAGACTTTATGGCAACATGAAACATTTCGTAAAGATGACAAGCATATGTAATACACATATAATATCAACCAAAAATGTTATACGCTTTATACTACATAGTACATAAAACATTTAAAACATAACTAAAGTTGAGAGTTCACTAGATAGATGAATATGAGTAATAAGGTTTAGTTGTTCGTGATAATGTTCGAGCTTCACGGTTTTGCCCTATTCTACATGATACATGACATCGGGCCTCATAGACTACTATGTTTGAGCTTCATGGTCTTGCACTAATTATTTTATATGTTTGAAACTTATTCTACATGACGATTGTACAAGATATATTATTAGGGTCAATGTGGGTTGTCGATGACGTACAGTTCTATCCTAAATCCAATCTCATGAAAATGATGTAAACATGATAATATAAACACAACTAATAATTGATAGAATGATATAACTAATTTGTTCATAAAAACTCATATACATAAAACATGACATATTTAATGCATAAAGATCAATGGTCTCATGTAGTTCTAAAATAATTTTAAGGAGTTTCTAAAGTAGCTTCATTAATAATTTCATAAATATTTTCATTAAATAACTATTTTCATAAATAGGGGAAGTTCTAAATAAATAAATAAGTATTTTCATAAACATTAAAATAAATAATAAATTCCTCCTCCTAAGGTTTCATAAAACATGCATAACAAAATAATTTATAAAATAAATACATGGTTTGAAAATAGATCGTGAAGAAAGCCATTTACCTAGAATGACGAATAATTGGGGGATACTAACACTGGAAACTCGTAAGTGTGGACACCTGATGTGGAGACACTGCTTTTCCACGAATAAAAAATAAAATAAAACTAGAATTAGGAGAAAGTTTGAACTCAAAACACAACCTTTAGAACTCTCTAAGTGAACTAGCAAATAAAAATACTCAAGGGAGAGTTCTATCTATAAAGGGAAACACACTTATCCTCCAAGCCACCTGATGTTGAACTGCTGCAACACTTTACGAGTGCTGTAGCATCCAACCTCGGGTGAGCCACTGTGGTGTGTTTGGACCGTCAATTCGGTCCCCCATTTTTTTCCACGGGTCACTATAACAAAAATGGCACTTACTTTTCGTATCTGCTTTATATATTATTATAAGTCTAAATAATAAAGATAAAATTCAAATTCAAATTATTAGTTAATTAAAAATTTATTAATTTAAAAAATCGTGAAAATCTATTACATATATAAAAAGCATATCCCAAAATAATCACCTTTGGTATCCACCTTTTAATTTTTCAAAATTGCCCTTTAATGATTAGTTATCATGCGACAAATTTTTTTTATTATTTTAAAAACTTTTTTTTTCAATTTTTAATTATTTTAAAATATTAACTATTTTGCTAATTCTTATTATTAATTTTTTACGTAATTATTTATGTTTAACACTTCACAAGCACTTTGTACTTGTCAAAGCCACTAGTAAGGATAAAGAAGAGTTTTAATTACGAGTTAACCTTAAATATTCAAATTTCCTTTCCTCCACCCCGTGAATGAAAAAGCACCCATATGCATCATTTCAAAATAATAATAATAATAAGAAATAAATAAATAAAAGGAAAAAACCCCTTTGTGTAAATCGATGTAATTATTGACACGAACTTTTAATGTATCATGTTCCTCCGCTCTAAGTAATCTGTCTCAATTTAAAAAATGAACGAAAGAATTAATTTATCTTATTTTTATAATTTGTAAAAAACTAAATTAACCTAAATTTTTTTTAAAAAGATTAAATTAATCAATTTAAAAAATAACTAAAACTCTGACCAATATAAAAAATAATAGAAACTAAATTGACCGAATCATTTTTTAAATGTATAAAATTGTTCAAATTAAGAAATAACAAAAGACTAAACGGAGGATTATAGAAAAAAAGAAAAAACCTGGACGATTATAAAAAAAAATAAAAAAATCCCATATGCGTGTTAGCTATCAAGTCAAACCGTTGGGTCCTCAGCACAACTTATTTTTTATTTGTCATTTTATAATTTAAACATCAACAGTAATCACTCCTCTTTCTTCCTTTGTATTCTTTTTCTCTTCTATTTTTTTTTTTTTTTCCAAGTTTCAACCCTTCACCCACGCAACCCACACACTATTCCCTTTCTTCTTCCAATGGCATCTTCGCTGTTTCACTCGCCTGAGGTTATCAAGGTAGCCCCTCCCCTCTCCTCTTCTCCTCTTCTTCAATTGCAGGCCGTGTCGTTTTGAAGCCTGGGAGTGTCGTTTTTTGTGTGTGTTTTTCAGGGAGCAAAAGTGCTCATGGTTGGTGCCGGTGGAATTGGCTGCGAGCTCCTCAAGACCCTCGCCCTCTCCGGTTTCCATGACATTCACATAGTGAGTTTCTTCTTCTTTTCGGTCTAAGTTTCTTCCTTTTCTAGTTTTTGAAGGGTTTAATGTTTTCATATCTGGAAATTGTGTTTTTTTTTTTCTTCCTGTTATTTAGCTAGGGTTTTGTTCACTTGGGGTTTTGCTTTCGGTTTTTTTTTTTTTTTGCTGTACTTTCGATTTTCATGTGTTGCACGAGAATGGGTGTTCCAAATATCGTGTGCCTTGGTTCCGTTGTTGTTTTTAAGTGAATGGCTTGCTAGTTATCCTGGGTAAGTGTTTGGGAAAGTGAGAAGTGAAGTGAGTGGTGGTTATCCATTGTGAAAAGTTTGAGCTGCTTCTGAGCTTTAAATTGGAGTGTTTGGATTTTCTGTTGCAGATTTTATTTTATTTTATTTTGGTCAAGATGGTAACTTGATTCCTTACCTTTTTGATCTGGTTGGTGGTTCCTGATATTCTGCTCTGCTTTGAATGATGTTCAATATTTGCGTCATGGGGGAAGATTTTCAAGTGTTGGCTACAGTTTTGTTAGGTTTGAGCAGTTTTTCTTCTTTGGCATGACTGGATGAGCTGTATTTGGTGGAAAGAGGGAATAGCCCACGCACTAGGTTTTGATGTCTTTGGGAAGCTGTTCAGGGCTTTCAGTCCATTGGTTTTGGTTGCTCTGGGCAGCAATGATGAACCTACGGTGTTGGTCAGGGGATGGTTGTGGATCTTGCTGGGTTTTAGTTGCTTTGGTTAGTTTTGATAAAAATTTGCTGTAGTTATGACTTACAAGATATTTGAAAATCACATTTTGTGAGTTTTTTGTGGTATGGGTGGTCTAATAACAACCTTTTTATGACTGATAGTCAGTAGTGAGGGTGATGGGCTGATGGAAATGGCAGACATGCTGAATGCCTTACTGAGTTTCTTGCTACTAAATGGAATTGCTGACTATGGCATGTGCTTGTCTCATACATGTTTTGGAGAAGCGCCTGTAATATATTATTAACTATCTTTTCAAGTGTGTGTGTATATATGTATATTTTCTATCATAGGTTAGACTTTTAACTGCTTGAATTGATGTGTCATTAAGAGTAGTCAAAGTTAGTCTTGTCATTCAGTTTAGTAATTCCTATGCAGTTATCCGTTTTTCTATTTGTAGTTTGGGAAGCTGAAGCGTTAAGGATTCAAATTTGTTGAAAACTATCCAAAGTATAGTTCTACTACTTGAAATTCTTGTGTACACAGAAAATTTATTTCCAGTCGTATTGCAGTAATTTTGTACATTGCCGTGCTTCTTTCAGCTAATGTCTGTGTATATGTGTTCTCTTTCTCTCCATTCAGGGGTTGTGCATTGTGATTGTGAGTTGGTAGTCATACTGTCAGTAATCGCTATTCAGTCACCTCGCTGAGTGGTAGTTGTTGAATTTACCCGTCTGTGTGCTGTTTTTTTCCCCCTCGTTTTATGGGATGCTAGGAGGGGCATTGATTACAATATGTCGCGTTGTGCATTATCTCTTGAAGTATCTGTATAGCTTTAAGTTACGGATATGCTTTAACACATTAACATGCATCCTTTATTTCCAATGTCCAGATTGACATGGACACCATAGAAGTCAGTAACCTTAACAGACAATTTTTATTTCGACAATCCCATGTTGGTCAATCCAAGGCTAAAGTAAGTAAATGCAATGGAGGCTATTAATGTTTACCGGTTTTGGTTTTAATTATATATCCATCTGATGAAGTTCTCAACCAGGTTGCTAGGGATGCTGTTTTGAAATTCAGGCCCCACATAAGCATTAAACCATACCATGCAAATGTCAAAGATCCTGAGTTTGACGTGGACTTCTTTAAGCAATTTAATGTTGTTCTAAATGGACTTGACAATCTTGATGCACGCCGACATGTGAATCGCTTGTGTTTGGCTGCTGATGTTCCTCTGGTTGAAAGTGGAACTACTGGGTTTCTTGGACAGGTAATTTAATTTTATTTATTGGCTTCTTGATATGTGATATCCTTTTTCAATAAGAGGTTATTTCAGCAGTATAAAATAGATTCTGCATGACAAATTTTTCTGGCTTGATGGTGATTTTTATTTGCTTAAGGGTATCTTTGTTGACTTAATATCAACTTTGATTATCTGATTTTTATTAGTCTAGCTGTGAAATTCATTATTATTCTAGCTGTGTAATTCTGTTATTTTCTCCTGTTTGATCAATGTTTTTGTATGTCTGATGCCTAGTTTATTGGGAAAGCAAAAACAATGTTTTCTGTGTCATGTTAATACTTGTTTATGCATGTGGCATGCCTAGTTTAATCTTTAAACTTTGTTTATCAGCTAAATGCTTTATTTTAGTGATTATCCTCTAATGTCTCATTTAATACCCCTTCTTCATCCTGGTTTTTCAGTTATCTCATCTGAAAGTAAATTGTGATTTAAATTATTTTAATTCTTAGCAATTATATTATTTAGTTTCAATTTGTTGTTATTACATTTGAGGTCTGAGATCTCATAATTTCTGTTCTGTTTGTTATGTTTTATGCTTCCGACCTTTAAATGTTATAACATCTGCTGTCTGCTGATCTAATTGTATAAATGCACGTGAAACTTGTTTATTACTGAATTTCAAAATATTAGCTGATTCCACATGATGTCAACTTCAATATAGATCTTCATGGTAATTGTTATGATGTACTAAGTTGCATCCTTTCCATTATATTTGTGATATAGTTTAATTTGAAAGCAGGTCACTGTCCATGTCAAGGGAAAAACAGAGTGCTATGAGTGCCAGCCTAAACCCGCTCCCAAGACATATCCTGTCTGCACTATCACAAGTACCCCATCAAAGGTATGGGTTTGTTTAAATGCATTTGTGCACTCTAGGAGTTAGCATTTTAAAAACGGGTGCTTTTCATGTGAGTTGTATCAGACAATAGGCCTTCAAACATGTAGATAATGAATCATTTGGTTTTATAGTTTAATTATTTGATAATGCTTGTTACAGTACATATGTTGACTTTGTATACTCCTTTGGTTTGCCATTTCTATTTGCTAGGTTAGTATCAACATATAAAACCATTCATTTGCCTCTATCAATGTCCAAGTGGCTTAGAGTTTGATTCTTGCTGCTCCCTTTCTTTTAAATAAAATAAGTTAAATTTCATCCCAAGATAGGTAGATCTGTGCATTATGCACGCTTCAAGCCCACAGGGCTTTTGTGCGAGGGGGTGTTATATCAAACCATTCATTTGCCTTTATGTCATTAGTAACAGGTTGTATCCGGTAAACAAAAAAAATTTAGAAAACATGAAACTATATGGCCTGAGGTCATCCATACGCATTTTAGGTTGTGTATTTATTTGAATCATCTAATAAAATCTTTTAATATGCATTGTTGTATCTTGGTGGATGACTATTAAGTAGATACTGTTTGACATGAGTTTTGAAGGCCGTTATTAGTTATTTCTTAGACAAATGAATATGCTTCTCACCCCCAATCCATTAGATTTCACATTTTCAAATTGAACATAAATTAGAATTGTGAACTTAATATTTACTCTGTTTTTGGGTATAAATTAAATATTTACTTAAATCTTATTGCAAATGAGTTATATTTTCATCTAGTTTATATTTATATTTTTTGGGCAGTTTGTTCACTGTATTGTGTGGGCAAAGGACCTACTTTTTGCGAAGTTATTTGGTGATAAGAATCAGGAAAATGATTTAAATGTACGATCAAGTGATGCTGCCAGCTCATCAGAAAATGTAGAGGATGTATTTGAACGGAGGAGTGATGAAGATATTGAACAATATGGAAGGAAAATCTTTGATCATGTTTTTGGGTATAATATTGAATTAGCTTTGTCTAATGAAGAGACGTGGAAAAATCGCAATAGACCAAAACCTATATACAGCAAAGATGTCATGTCTGACGAACCTGCCCATCAAAATGGAAATATGGCCAACAATTATGTATCTGATGATGGATTATCAGTTTCTGCCATGGCATCTTTGGGCATGAAGAACCCACAGGACATCTGGAGTCTTAGAGAAAATTCTCGAATATTTCTGGAAGCGCTGAGACTATTTTTCACGAAAAGGGAAAAGGTCTGATTTGATTATAGTTAGCATTTTGTAATAATCTATATATCTCCATCTGGATACTTAGCATTGGGCCTTCTATTGGTGTTTTATTTATTTATGAAAATGTATTTTTGATCAGGTTATCGGAAATCTGGGCTTTGATAAAGATGATCAGTTAGCTGTAGAATTTGTTACTGCAGCTGCAAACATACGGGCTGCTTCATTTGGCATCCCTCTGCACAGCCTTTTTGAAGCTAAAGGTATTGCTGGTAATATTGTGCATGCTGTTGCGACCACAAATGCTGTTATTGCTGGGTTGATTGTCATTGAGGCAATCAAAGTACTGCAGAGTGACATTAAAAGTTACAGGTAGGATTTGATTCCTGTTCCTGCATATTCTATATTTTGTGTTGGTTGTAGTTCCTTAGGTCTCTACTGTTTGCTGAAAAAGATCAGTCGTTTCATTACTGTATGTTAAGGTTTGAGATGCACTTTCAATCAATGTTTTCTTGAGAAAAATGCTACATACCTACAACTTTTTTGTTGAAAGGAAAACGGTTTTTAGCACAATCATGTTGATGCTAAATCTTGCAAAATATACAGAGAGACTGCAGTGCTCTTTTATTTTGACTTCATTTTTTTAATTTTATTTTAAATCTGATACCTTGTTACATTTTAACTGTAGTTTCCTTTCTCTAATGAATTCTCATTTACTGTACTACTATGTAATTTACTAGTTAGCATTAACTTTAAATACTTTTTATAGTGATCTTACCAATACTATTTGCACATCTCTTAGAATGACGTATTGTCTGGAACATCCATCAAGAAACATGCTGCTTATGCCTGTGGAGCCATTTGAACCGAACAAGTCTTGTTATGTTTGTTCTGAGGTATGTCCAATCTCCCTATGTCTCACCTCTTACCTAGAGTCATTGTTACAAACATTCTCACACACAATCATCTACGTGGGAAGCAGACACCCTTATCACTTGAAGTAAACACACAACGCTCAAAGTTGAAGGACTTCGTTGAAAAGATTGTCAAGGCAAAGCTTGGGATGAACCTTCCTCTTATTATGAGCTCTTCATCCCTTCTTTATGAAGCTGGTGATGTTGAGGACGACATGGTTGCAATTTATGCAGCCAACCTTGAAAAGGTACGGTTCTTGTCTTTGTTTTGAAGTGGGCATGGCATGTTCTATTTAGCCTGTTTCCTTGCCATTTCAGGTGCTAGCTGAGCTTCCTTCTCCAGTGACTGGTGGTACAATGCTTACAGTAGAGGATTTGCAACAGGAATTTGTTTGCAATATTAACATCAAGCACAGGTTTTTACTAAACCCTGTTTATGTATTCCGAGTCTGAATTATTCCTCGTATCAAGTACTAAAGTGACTTATCATAGTCTCCCCTCCCCCCTTCTCATATTGTTTTCATCCTCTCATCTTCAGTTAAGGAATTTGTTTTTCCTTCGCATCCCCAGTCCCTCATCCTTTTTTAATTTTATTTTTCATTTTCTTGTTCTAAACTGCTTTTTCTTGTTGGTGATTCATATTCAGAGAGGAATTTGATGAAGAGAAAGAACCAGATGGAATGGTTCTCTTAGGATGGACTCAACCTGTGTCTGCAGCAGGAAACAAAGACAAGGCTGTTGGTAATGGTGCAAGCGCGTCAGATGCATCTGTAGCAGCCGCTGTAGAACCTGAAAATGACGATGAGATAGCTATGGTTTCTTCCGGGAAGAAGAGAAAACTTGCTGTTGCGTTGGACATTTCAAATGCTGCTCTAGAAATAAGGAACGGCAAGGAATTGCAAGTAATTGACGATGAAGATGATCTTTTCATGCTTGATGGCGATTTAGACGGTTTTAAAAAGAGAAGATCGTGAATTGTCCTCGCCATGCATGAACTGAAATTTGGAGAACTCTTGCATCCTAATTTTGTATTGATAGGGAGGTTTGGGGATTCTTTTGGCCGTAGTTGTTTTTTAGGTTCTGCTGCTATTAATCTCTTGCTTGGGATAGATACAAATTACAGACTCTCTTCCTTGTGCTTTTCACTGTACTCGACAACTTATAGCAGCAATGTGTATTATTCTTGCTGACGCCTGACAGTGGGAGGATCACTGACCTCACGGATTGACTTTCTCACATTTCAGATTAGTGAACAAAGTTTTGCAAACTGGGAATCCTATATAGTTATTGTTATGAATATTTTAGCGTTGAAATGTGGTTTATCTTTCACCAGGGCAGTGTTTATTGTGTGCTGTTCATGGATTGAGGATTTGCTATATGGACGCGGAAGGCAAATATGTCTCTGAGATAGTGTGTTTATGATGACAAAGGAAATCCGAGGTTAAAAGTGGGTAATGATGTTTGGTGACCTATCTGCCTGTGAATGTTGAACTTGTGTAGCAATAGCAATGACATCGTCAATGTGAAGTTTCGTTCTTCATTGTTCAATGTCTGGTTTTTTTTTTGAACTCCTTCTATTGGACCACATCTTTTAGATTAGACCGGGGTTAAGTTAATGCATGTAATCATACATTTTGGAAACAAATTAAACAAGTTCCGAAAGTTTAAATTTTGTTTTTTCGCCTGGTGTCTTGAGCTCTAAATTGACATGTCACTCAAGAAATTGGTATATATGTTGTAAAGTTCAGCTTAAAATTTTGTAATTAAGTTATTGAAGGATTTGTTTGGTATCTTGGAATGGAAAAGAAAAAGGAGAGAGAGGAAAAGAGAAAAATGTGAGAGGGAAAAAAACTATAATTCTTGCCTCTTGTGGTGCTTGACGCACCTTGTTTGAAAGAATGGGTCTATGGTGGTATTTAAGGTTAGTATAATAATAACATTACAATTAAACTTCTTCCTCCTTCCCCACTTCTCTTCACTCTCCTCTCTCCCACTCATTCCCTCTTCTATTTTGGTGCTCAGCTCTTCCATGCCCTAAAATGACGGTGGCATCGCATCATCTACTACTACTCCTCTGTCCTCCACTTCTCATACCCCAACTTAGCTTTGGAAGAGAATTTCAGACCTCTTCCTCCATTCTTCCTCTCCGAAAATCGTGGCTTTCTCCCCTTCTTTTCACACCCCCTGCCCAAAACTTCTCAAAACCCCATACACCTTTCACAAGAAACATAGCCCTCATCCTCTTCCCCATAACCATAGTCTTTGTTTGAAGAAAGGTGGGATATTCCTTGCATGTGTTTGCTATTTTTCCTACGCATGTAACTGATTTTGCATGTATAATATTCTCCTCTTCTTGCTTACTATGAAAATGGGGTCTTTGGGTGCAGCACATGTATGAAAAATTAGGGTTTTGTGAGTTTCCTAGTGCATAGAACACTTCCTATACTCTTGCATGTCAAAAATAATTATGGGTTTAGCTTCTCCATGGTTTTTCCTTCAAGAAAATACAGAATTTATGTCCATCCAAGTCCCCTAGCATTCGGCCATGATAGGGTTTCATAGGCTATCTATGTGTGTTTTGTTGTCTTGTGTTGGTCTTGAGTTTTCTAGTGAAAGGAACGAGTTTCCCATGAGTTCAAGAGATAGATTGTCCTTGCATGTTTGTCATATTTTATGTAAAATAAATTTCTTATGATGATCACCACGAAATGGGATCTTTTGGGTTGAGTATGTGCGAGAAAAATGGGTTTTCTTGAGAGTTTATATATGTTCTTGCATGTGCTTTTAATTTCCTTGGTTCCCTTGAGTTTTCCATGTTGTTTTCACTATTTAAAGTTGTTTTTCCGCCTCTGAAGGTTCCGGGACAAATTCAGTTTTAAGGGTTGCTCAAGGTTCCCAAGTGTTGTTTTTTGTTTCTTTTGTTGTTCTTGAGTTCCTTACCTAACTCTAAGGGAGTTTTGTGAAGAGATTTGGCCTTGAAAATGTTTTTCATCAAAGTATAAGTTTCTTTCCTTTTTTTGTATAAACCCTCCCTTAGGTTCTTTTAAAAAAAGTTTAGATTTAGTCTCTTTAAAAGATTCTAGACCCCCTTTGTGAAATGCTTTTTGTCTAAAAATGGGTTTATGATGGTTTATGGTTTTCTTGTGTACAACTCAATTTTGATGAGTGTTTTGAGGCTAAGGGTTGTTTGATAAAAAAGTACTTGTATTTTGGTTAATGATGTTTTAAACATGTTTTATGAAAAGAGTTTTGGCAAGAAAATCAAGTATGTGGCCTTATGTGTTGCTTGTGTAGGTTTAGCCTTAAGAAGGTTTTTAGGGTTAGAGTTTTCATTTTTAACATGCATTAATGTTGTGTTCCTTAGTATAAAAATAAATATGTTAAGGAGTCTACAGTGAAAAATCGACCCGATGAGCCCTTCCATAGGTTTTTATGGTTCGGCCATAAAAGAGTTCTATGGCTAGGGTTGACTTTTCATGTTGAGTGTTTAAGTTATCTAATCCTTTGTGTATAATTGTGTCTCTAAGGGTGAACCTTTAAGATAGGAAACGACATTGCAATATACTTGGTTATGGGTTGGCCTATGTGGCAAAGTCGATTTTCTGTGGCTCTCAAGTTCATTGTAAGAATACATAGCTATAGCATAGAGTTCTATAAGTATGACTCATTATAAATGACTGTGTGCAAATTATTGTCATAATTATGTTTTGTTAAAATTGACTGTTTATGCTCTTTATGTGAATGATTATGTTTATGAATGTTCTGGCAAATTATTGTTGTCTATCGCTTCTAAAGAAAATAAAGTACCACTCTATATGGCTCAAGTTTTTAAGCTCATAATTCCGCAAAAGTTTAAAATTTCTCATATTTTTTCCTAATTAAGTATTTTATAAAATTAAGTCTAAAAGTAAGTAAATGCTAAACCGTGGCAACTAGCTAGCGTTAATTGCGACTTAAGCATAATTTGTTAGTTAGGGTGTTACAGTCATAGTGGTGGTGGTTATAGTGACAACAATGGTGATGCTGGCAGCGGTGGTGGGTAGTGGTAGTGGTTGTGGTGACGATAATGGTGACGGTGGTGGTGGCGGCGGCTGCGGCATCGATGGTGGTATGTGTTGTGGTGGTTGTGGTGGTGGTGATGGTTGAAACACCCTAGCTAGCTAGCGTACGCTTAAGTCGTAAACTCGCTTACCAGGTTGTTATCTGCTTTGGTTGGGATGTTACTTAGTCCTGTTTATGAGTTCGAACATAATAGTTATTCAGAAAACATGGACCAATTTTTAACTTTTCTTTCTTAGTTTATCTAGTGAGATATGAGTCGTGCATCGGATAGAACATATAGTACAATCAATAGAGCCTCTGGTTTGACAGTTATTATTTTAGTATCAACAATAGATAAATAGTTAAGCAGGCGGTCCATCACATACGTATTTTCAAGAAAACATATAGGCACTATAGTAGTTAATATACAAGCATCACATCTGTCAACATAAACCATTTGTCTACGAAACAGAGAGCTAGCTAGTGCACATATCAATTAGCCCTTGCAACGCTCTTCCTTTACCCGTTCCTTGGGATGTCTGCTTCACACCGTCGCCATTCACAGCTCCTCCGGCTGCTCGGCGAAATCCTCGTTGTAATCTCCTGGCATCATAATCGAGTAAGGATGAGAACTCTTCGTTCTCAGTGGAAACTCTTAACCTTACCTATCACTTCATTTCTTACTTATGAATCCAGGCCACCCAGGAGTTCTCTAAGTGATCATGCATACTATAAATTCCTATTAGTTATTTTCTTTGACCTTATCCTGGATAGCTTTATCTATACTTACTAGGTGAAATGAACTTCTAATCTTTTATTACCTAGTAAATCGTGCTAATTAATCTTACTCATCGGAGCATCATGACATCTTATCAGATGCTCCCATGCCTTCCGTCTCGAGCGTTCTCTTGATGGTAACTGACAACATATACATACTTATATCATATACATACCTACATCATATACATACTTACATCATATACATATCCACATCATATACATTTCCAATTTAAGCATATACCATTCATTTCTATTGCACATATTCATTTTCATTTCATATGCATGACATTGGGACCTCTCACTCGCACAATGGTTGCGTCCATTTTCATTTTCATAGTCAACCCCACTCAAGTAGCCGTGGCCCACAACCTACTACCTGTTTGCGTTCCCTATCGTTGACGACCTAGCAGGACTCTAACCGGTGTGGTAGCTAACCACGTACAGCTCATAGGAGAAAGGCATCGCCTAACGATACGAACAACACCCTTCCTTTGGGATGCCGAGAGACCCATCCTAAGACAAACGTAACTGAATAGGGGACTCGACATATTCATTCATTGGACTCGTGACGTCACGTCCTTTCATTCTCATATTCATATTCATATTCATATTCATGTTCATAGATCAGGTCACAACCTGTGTTTCGTTTATCAATCCTCCCTTTTGGGACTGACAGGGCTTGTCCGTAGACGTGCCAAGAGATTAGACTCATCCTAATCATATACATAACTAAATTTTTCTTTGAGGAACACTGGAATCTCTAGGACCGGTACCTCTTCATTCCTAGGTTCAATTATGCTCTTTAAATTAGTTAGGTGATGCCCTCTAGTTATCTACAGCCGTCCTACTGTACCTATCGACGACTGAGTCCTCATGATGTGTACACATACTCATACAGTTAATGTTCCTCGTAACCATACAACACATAATACACAATACATAAAGCATAATCATAGCATGAAACGACGGTGCATCAGTACTTTTCTGAAAACGTCCACTTTCTGTCAGGAATTAGTGATCAGAAACTGGAGAGGTCCAAGACCTTACCCCAAGGTTTTTGATAGCCCTAAGATCATTTTTCATACTTAGAAATTCAGATTTCAACCCTAAATTCATGAAATTACTGTTTTACCCTTTTTTCCAAAAGTGTTATTTTGCCCCTGTAAAGCCTTGTTTTCTTTGGAATTTTTCGTTCTCAAAAACCCGATGGACTCAAGATTTGGACCTAAGGTTTTTGATAGTTCTAAACCCATATTTTCTGAAAATCAACCCAAATTTTCAGTCCCAAAACTCAAAATTCCTGTTTTGCCCTTCTTTGCTCGAAAACTTGGTTTTCTGTCGGTTTGCTGAGAAATTCATCGGGGACTCCAAAAATCACAAAACTTAACATCTCCACTCAATTTTTCATGTAGATTTGAAAAATAACATTAGTTTTTCATGATAAAATTCCCAGCATACAGTTTCTCTAAAAACGTGCTATGTTCTTATTCCTAGCTTAGGTTTGCCCAAATTCTGACAGAGTCACAGATAACACCAGCAGTTCCAGAAAAATATCAACAACACATATATATAGTCATGGTCTCATACAACATCCTAACATCATATATCATCTAACATAAAACTACATAGACAATGGATAGGTTAGGTTACCCACTTGTACGATTTCTGCTACTCGTTTAGTGAATCTGTGCAGAATCCAACTTGCTCAGTTGTTTCCAAACTCTTGCTCTATGATGGATCTATTAGAGAGAGATTTCTCTAAGAAACTAGGAGAAATTTTTGAGGTTAGGGTTAGGGGACTTGGACTGGGTTTTGTGAAGGAAAGTCTCTGGGTCAGTGTTTTGACAGAGTAACGATCGCGTGTGTAATTGGACAGAGCTTCGCTAAGGTTCTCTCTTTCCTCTCTAAAATTTTGGGTTCTAAGGGGTATTTATAGGCCCTTGGCTGAATTTCACTTTCCCATTTTGCCCTTGGCTAAATTTCCCATTTTACCCTCACATGACATAAGCCATGACATCATGTAGCCTAGTCACTATGAAACACCCTAACTAGCTAGCTTATGCTTAAGTCATAATCTAGGCTGAGGTTAGGTTGTTATCTACTTGGTGGGATTATTAATAGTCCCTTTATGTTAGAAAGTATTCCTTTACGAAAATATGGACCGGTTAAAACTTTTTCGCACATAACCTTAATTTCAAATATGAGCCGTGCATGTCTGGAAAATATATACAAACGTTAGAGCCTTTGGGCTTAACGATTAACAACAACAATTTGTTAACCAACAAATAGACAAACAAACCCATACCATATAACATAAAATACAGGGGCAATAATTGGGATTTAGCAGAAGCAATACACATATATTACACACCATTCCTTAGATAGTAGTAGTCATTTTGGGGAATTCAGCACAGTCATATACAATTATAAAAGCTACATATACTAAGGACAGGGGTAATCCCAATACGTCCGTACAAAACTCATCATGAAAACCAAGGGAAAACAAAATTCGCTGCCCAACTACTACGACTGTCCCTACTCGAGGTCTGGGTCATCCTTCGAGTCTTCTCCACTTTCTGCCTCTGTCGTTTCTTCTCCTTCTCCCGATTCTATCTCCATCAAATATTATCCTCGGTGTCCCCGATCACGATGGGGTGGTCGGCAGATGCTCCCAGGGTCAGTAGTGGCTCAAGCGGGGGTCTCACATCCAAAAAGGGGTCACTTACATTGGCAGTCGACATATATACGCGGGTCTCCGTGATGATCCCAGTGACAGGGTCAATTCGTCGGGTCATACTGATCAGCAGGGCCGTCTCCACTAGCGGGGTAGTCATCGGTGGCTCCTGGAATCACAAACAAGTGGGGTTGAGAACATTGCGTTCTCAGTGGGCGACTACAGCGGTCATGTAACATCCCTCTTTTTCGTTGTATGGATATTTAGCGTAATAAATAATTATAGGTTGATTAGAGGGGCGAGAAAATTAAATTATTACTTTAACTCATAAGAATCGCTGTTAAAATTGGGGTTTCGCGACCTCGCGGATTTTCTCGAGACTTAGGACGATTTTTGGACCAATCGAGAATTTTTTCGGGTACCCAAGGTGACCGTAAAATACACTAATAAGATAATAATTCCCAGAATACCTCCACCGGACTCAAACTACAAATAAGAAAAATTAGTAGATCGCGATGGTAGGCCCAAAATATTTTTCGGAAAATCGTACGCGAAGTACAGGGACTGCGAATGACAAAACACGATCAAATATGATCAAAATTGTACTGAGGGGGCATCTTTATCCCCTGCCACGGTTGGCCGAGATATTTTTGAATATATGTATATAATACAATATTTATATATTATAATAATCCTAATGAATAGTAAATATAATAATATAATAATAATATAATATATATATATATATATATAATTAATGACGGTGGGGGGCCTATAAATACCCTTCCTACGCCATTTTCATTCAATTTTGTTCCCTGAAGCCATATGCTTCATTTCTTTGTTTCTTTGTTCGTTCTTTTCTTTTTTTTTTTTTTT
>QANU01085883.1:325723-353103 GCA_003254905.1 Nissolia schottii | reverse complement strand
GAACCAGTTAAGTATAAAGACGGGCCCCAGCCATAGAGGGTCGGAGTAGCCCAAAGATATGACCTAGTTATATAATAGGAAATCCCTCTCTTGGCACGTCATACCTGACAAGCCCCTTCCCAGTCTAGCAAGTAGGACTGGTTTATGATTATGATATGGAGGCTTTGGTCTGAACGCGGGTTTCAACCCAGTACGAGAGAAAAGAAAGTAAGGAGAAAAAGTAACGCTTGAGCTTTTACGTCATGACGTTCAAAAGACAGGTAAGATGCGCAAAATGAACACCTTTGTGCATGAAGAAAGAACAACTTGGCTAAATGAACATCTTGGTCCAAAAAGCCCGACGTACAAAATGAACATCTTTGTGCATGAATTCGGACAGAGAAGAGGAATGAACAACGAACACCCTGTGTCCACAAGGACGGACATAGACGAGCCGACTCCCGGTTTACCACCAAGAGGTAGACCCCCACCATTCTAAGAGTAGAATGGCTTTAAACGGGTTGTAGCTGCAAAAGGGATGATGACCCCACAAACTACATGGGACCGCGACTACCCAGTAACGAAAAGGACGCCACCGAAGGCGCGTAAGAGAACCCTTTCTCCAGTCATGCGTGAAGTTTATTTGATGAATACTATAGGTATATGTAAGTATGTCTATGTGTAACGAACGTCACGAGTAGAAGAACGTGGGTGTGATGCAGTATCACAATGCCCTGACGGTATAAGCCAGAAATCACGAGACTCTATAACTAGGTTAAGCAAGATTAGATTTCCCATGATCACCTAGTAACGTAGATAAAGCTTCTTAGGCCTAGCATGGATAATAATCAGTAGGGTTTTAGTATGTTATGACACCTAGAGACCCCCCGAGCGGCGGAATCATAATTGAAGCGAAACGAATAGGTAATCCCCGAAGGACCCCACTGAGGACATAATGTTGTCACCCCCACTTCATTTTGATTCTAGGCAGGAACCCTACCTTGGAATGATGACAAGAACTTCTACTGTAGCAAAATCCCCTGAGCCGAGACATCGCAGAGGAGCAACCAGTGCTACCGCTTGAAAGGCAAGCAGAGCAGGGATTAGTGACGTGTAGCATGTGACCGTCACACGGTCTAGTCAGGCCTTTGGCGACTAAGTATGGCAGATGTAAATTATAATATTACTCAACTGTGTAGTTGTATGCCGGACCAACTGATTGTATGTACATATATGTATGTTATAAAATATTTTGAAGAACTATCTCTTAGGATAGTAACGCTTAAGTTTGAGAAGACTCTATCGCTTGTATCCATGTATAATTTCTTGACGCGTATGGCTCTTAATTTAAAAACTAGTAAAGAAGAGAGGAAAAAGTTTTAAAACGGTCCGTATTTTCAAGTAAGATAATTTCCAAGCTAAAAGTAGGGGCTAGAAGTAACCCCAACCAAGCAGATAACAACCCTATAATCAGTGTTACGACTATAGCGTAAGCTGAAAGTAGGGGTGTTACAGGTCACTACTTTTCTTTGGCTCGGTTATGATCCAGGCCGCTCAAGAGATCTCTAAGTGTCATGCCATTCTACATTTCCTAGTTCAGTTTAATCTTGCTATTCCTGAATGACTTTATCTAAATTACTATGTGCTGGGGGATAATCTAATCTTTACCCTAGGGGTTAGGGATCCTCTACCGAGCTTCTTAACATTAACCGTACGGTACATAGGGTCGATAGGGTTTATCTTAGGGCAATCAGGCCGGGCCCTCTTTCCATACATACGTTTACAAACATATGCATATACAGGAATACAATCATAATCCATGCATGAGGGGCTTGCGGCTTCTCTTACACGCCCTAAGGCTGCGTCCTCTTTCGTTAATTTTCTGTCCATCATTCTCCTTCGCAGTTCGTGGGACCGACGTCCCCATTCGGCTACGCCCCACTTACTGTTATCGTATCGTCGGCGACCAGGCAGCGCTCCTTTCCTGAGTGGTAGCTAACCACGAATGCCCGTAAGCATACTTTCATCGACCGACGAGAGGAGGTGACCATCCTGCTTGCAGGATGGTGAGGGGCCACCCTAACGGCGTCACCAGGAATGGACTCGTCTCTTGCATGGCATTTTCTTTAACTTGGATCTTTGCACGCCCCTTACCTGCGGCCTTAACTTTCTTTTCTTTAAACATGAACTTTACTTTGCTTTCTTTCTTTCTTGGTAAATCCGGGCAAAGCCCGCGTTCAGGTCTAAGCCTGGGTTTCTTAATCTTCGGACCAATTTACCTTGCTAAACTGGCAGGGGCTTGTCAGGTGTGGCGTGCCTAAGGGCTTTCCAGTAAGGTATACCGAGCCCTTGTCGGCCGGAACCTTCTTAAGAAACTTCCTTTTTTCCTAGGGTTCAGTTATGGTATTTGGTTAAGTTAGGCGTTACAAATCTAGTGATCTAGGGTTGTCCTACAGTCCTAGTGGCAACCAGGTCCTCATGATGCTTGAAAACAGGGGTTATTCGGATGCCTGAGTCATTCGAATGGCACCACAGGGGGGTCATTCGAATGTCACAGGAGTGACCCTCAGATTAGTTCATGAAATGAGTCATTCGGATGACCTTGGGTAGATCATTCGAATGACCTAGGCCCTGCACCCTTAGTTTCGTCAAAATAAGTTGTTCATTCGAATGACTAGTTCAAGTCATTCGAATGACTGGCACTTAGAAAATTTTCATCAAAAGTTTTGGGTTTTTCATTAGAATGACCCAAGGCCTGGTCATTCGAATGAATGCTTTCTGGCTCAGTTTTTAAAAGGGTTTTCTCGTGGTTCATTCGAATGACCACATAATTCTACTCTTATTTTCTAGAAATCTCGTGGTTTATTCGAATGACAATGGCTCTAGACCACAAACTGTAACCTCATTCTTGCTTTCTTTTCTCAAATCCATGGATTTTCCCCTACTTCAACCATTCAGTTTTCATATCTTTGCAACCAACAAAACATACCCAGCACACACAAAGCATATTTCAACAATTTATCACATATATATTCCTCACAAACACACATACACAGATAGAACCATTCATGGATTGGTTTTGGGGAGATTTTACCGACCTGAATGATTTGTGGGTGGATGTTGAGGAGAGTTTCCTCAGAGTGCTTGGAGCTTCCCAAGCCACGGGTTGCCTTCTCCAAAGAAGAATTTGAGGATGTTGGTGGCTATATGTGTGGGTGTGTGGGTGTTTGAGAGAGATGAGGGAGCTTGGGGATTGGTGGAGGAAATGGAAATGAAGAAGAAGCAAAGGGAAGAGTGAGCAGCAGAGAGGATGTTTCGGGTGAGGATAGGGAATGAGGAGAGCTTGGGGAGTTTTGATAAGAGAAGGTGATGATGGTGAATAGTAGTGGTGGTAAGGTGATTTGATGTGGTTGGTAGTGGAAGCATGGGCTTGCCGTGCTGCAGGTGAGGGAGTCGAATGGCTCGAAAATTCATGCGATTTCCGGTCCTGTTTGTTTGTTAACTGTCTGGTTACGCATGCAAGCATGCCTGTGAAAAATTAACGGAGGACACAGAAATTATCTACACAAAATTCTACATTAAACAGACATTTAAAATGAGGGATTTAAATCAATATTAGGTACCCAGATTTTTTCCCTTTTATAAGAGTGTGATTTACGGGTGCCACAAATACTTATTTAAATTCTGGGGAATACCAGACCGAGATTTGGATTCTCGTGAAATTCTTGCGAGGTCACCAATATTTTTGACCGATATTTTTAGAAAATAATCTTTAATTAAATTTTTCAGTCTTAAATAATTGGTTCGCGCTTTATTCATCACGCGAAATTTTCCTCAGGAAAAGTGAGATGCTACACACTACGTGACTCACCTAGGTGATTCACTGTGTTGAATTTGTTTACCACACTTGGGCCATTCTTGGCCGTGTGAATTGCTTGTGTCTTGGCCAATTTTTGTGGCCAAGAATTAAGGGCCACACACAGATCAATTTTGATCGTGTTTGGTCGTTACCGATTCCAGTACTTGGCGTACGGTTATCCTAAAAATATTCTGATCACGTCCTTGTGATCTACTAATTTTTCTAAGGAAGAATTTAGGTTAATCTAAGGTATTTGTAATCTTTTCTCAGTATGTACGTTTTTCAGACACCTTAGATATACCATTGCACTTGGATGACAAAAAATGATTTATTCTAGTGTCTGCAAAATTTTATGAAATTGAGCAGAATTATTTCAACATACACTTTTAACCTTGGAGTTCATATTCCTAATTGTTTATCCTACAATGAAAGTTCCTAGGCATTTATCTAGCGAGATTTTCACTAAGGAGAAAGCGGGATGTTACAACGGTGGCACGATGGTGGTGGGTGGTATATGTTGGCAACAACAACAATGATGGTGGGAGTGGTAGGTGGTTGCAATGGTGGTGAGTGGTGAGAAAGAGGGTGTTTATATTAGGGATATTTTTGTCAAAATAAAATTTGAATAACTACCCTAGAGGTGGTAATCTAGATAGATACCAACCATGGGAATAATCCACATTACTAGCAATGCTGCGTAACCAAATAAGTCAATGTAAATTGTCAAGTAATTTAATTACAAAATTACCGATAATCTATCCACTTTACCTCATACTAAACACCCCCTTATAATTTAACTATGTCCCACTGAAAAATTTGTACTAACTTGGAGATGTTTAGGTAACTAAATTTCAATTGGCGAGCCAATATCATGGAACATAATCACTAGTTGAGTTGACGTCTAGAAGTTGTGTAATTAACATAGTGATAAATAAAGTATGAATCTGATGGTTCAAAGACCAAAAGTTAGGTCGATTTCCATTTCAACCGGTAGAGTTAACCACTAGTCCAAACTCATCTCCCTTTGGTTCCTAAAATTAAAAGTTAACTTTTTTAATTTTTGAAATTATAAATTATAAGTCAAATTACTTGTTTTATTCATTATCGTTATTATTTTGTCACATTTTCACCAATTTATCATACTAAATAAAATTGCGACAATTTGGAGTTGCAAATAAGTTGTAACAATACTTGAGACAATAACAAATGAATTGTGACAACACTTAAAACTGCAAATGAAACAATAAGTACATTCACAATTGCAAATAAACTAGCAGTAACAAATGAGATTTGCAATCTTAGGTATTTCAGAACCGCATTTTCAATCCAAAGTGGTGTGTCATTGTCATTTACAATTTCAGTTATTATCACCAGCAAATCAGTGACCACACAGTAACTAAATGACTAACTTGATTGTAATTTACAATTTTAAAAATTAGATAGTCAATTTTTAAATTATAGTGACTAAAGCGACTGTAGCTTAAAATTTCATAGATCAAAATGATCATTAACCAAATTTTAAATCATTTCCTTTTATGTTTATCGTTACCTAACGAAGTTCCACCTATATATCCCCTCCTAAGAATTAGGAATTTAGAATGAACAGTTGAGAACTTAACACTAAAATCAGAGTTTAGAGGGAAATAAGGAAAAGGCACTAACTTCACATACAAGAAGCTGAAACTAGTACTACACAATGCAGATTGTACCATGGCAGGTTATAGCCCAACCTGTAACTCGTATTACACAGCAAGCGCATTCATTACCCAAATAGCATTGGAGAAATTGGCTTTTTTTTCCCCCTTCACTTCTCCGTTCTACACTTTTGCCCTTAAAAAACGGTGAATGATAAAGTTGGAAATCCAATCCAGAACTTTACACGAGTATTACTTAATTCACAGCCACAACAAACAAACTGAACAAGATGACTACGACGACGAGGAAGCTGCTGCCACCACTAGGTTGTCGCTTTCGCGTCGCAGACTGTTCTCTCTGCTATAAGCAGCCTTAGCACCCTGAGAGATTAAACGAAGACTGAAGCATTCTTAATCAGATATAAACAAGGCGTAACAGGTTCTTAATGAAATCCCTGGCTCCATACTACAGCGCAATCAAATTGCAAAGACTGATGCACAGTCCTACAGCCTATTA
This sequence comes from Nissolia schottii, assembly GCA_003254905.1. NCBI lineage: Eukaryota > Viridiplantae > Streptophyta > Magnoliopsida > Fabales > Fabaceae > Nissolia > Nissolia schottii. The sequence continues at coordinate 347,114 of QANU01085883.1, read as the reverse complement.
TTGCACAAACATCAGAAATCAATGAAAACACTTACTTGAAAGATAGTTCCTAACTTCTTCAATGCTTTGGCCCGAGACTTCAGAACATCTTTGGAGGCACTAGGATCTTTAAGAACCTGAGGTAAATAACAAGATATTTTCATAGAACTTTGTAAATTAATACAAATTTTATTCTTATCAATGTTGTTATTGCATGCATTTCTGCTTAACATGCAAGTAAATATAGTTGGACAACTCATGGTGCAGCTTTAGCTTTTCACCAAAAAAAGACAATAGAACCGTCATTCAAGTCGATTCTAGAATGAAAGAGTGAACTTACAAGAGCTAATAAAACACGGAGAAATAATATTGATAGGAAGTCAGCAACTATGTTGCATGGGTACTCCAAATTTTGGAGAAGTACCTGTAAGGGTATGTACCAGGTATGGGTACACCATGGGTACGCCCGGGTACGTACCCAAAATTTTTTGTTAAAAAAAATAGAACGGGTATGGCTCTTGGTATGGCTGAGTGTGGTTGGGTACGGCTGGGTACGCTGTGGGTATGCCTGATCACCAAAACTACGTCGTTTTGAGTGTTTTCTTTTTAATTTTTTTTAAGTTTTACTTACTTGTCAGACCTTAATAAAAAAAACATAATATCTTAACTCCTCCTTCAATCATCTTAGCAATGTGACATTATTTTCGGCAAGTTCTAGTTCCTCTTCTCTTTTGCTATTTTTTTAAAAAGAAATATGATTTTGATTTTTTTCTTGTAGTATTGATTTTGGATTGAATATATACATTAGTTATCTCGTATTTTAAAAAAAAATTATACCCCTATGTTTAAAAAAATTTCGTACCACGTACCCCGTACCCGTGTAACATAGGTCAGCAAGATTAAGATTTTCCTCTAGTAGATTGTAAAAATGAAGCAGTCAAGCATTGCAAGTACCAAAGTTGGTGTGGAGGCATTGTCAAACAAAAAGCAAATACTGCAACTTACAGCTTCACAGACATGCGACAGAGTTGATTCAATATCTATCACATTCAGCCGCCACATTGAATTTACCATGGCTTCCTTTTTATCTTCAAAAGCTTTTACCAAGTTTTCTGCGTTGTCTCCGGCTTGGTCCACCCTCTCGAGCTCTTCTTGTATTTGAAGTAGGGACACAGCTCCTGCATAAGTAGTTGAGTTCAATTAAAACCTCCCAAATTTGAGAAACACCCATGAATTTTCAACTTGATAGACTACCCAACTATTTAATAATAGTCTACTACCTGAGGCTGCCATCACTTGTGACTTTACTCGGTGTCCTTTGCCTCGAACCCATTCTGCCAAAAAGGGAACACTCATATATCGTATATCCTTTCCAAGTTCTCTAGCAGCTTTTCGTCTGTAGATATAACCAATTGTATGCAGCATGGGCTCTCCGAAAGCTGAAAATGAAGTCAGCCATGTGTCAGCTAAATTCAAGTCAAAGAAAAGAACCAGTAGATTCTATCCCCCAGAAAAAAATAGAAAAGAAACCAACAAAAAAAGAACCAGGAGTGAAAAAATAAAATGTTCATACATGAATTTTATTATTGTTATGCTATCCTTCACATTTGTACCATGTTAACATTATCACCATGTTGGAGTTTCAAGTGTAATAACTAAGTCTAACATTAGTTAAGAATAGATAAAGTGAAGAGTATATAAAATGGAACTGACGCCCATAGAAATGTGGGAATTTCAAGTGAGTAATGAAGTTCATGTAATTTAAAATGGGCCTACCATGCTCCAGGAAGTCTCACACTAGTCAGGAATGAACTAAATAAAGAGTATATAAATGAGAGGACCCATAGACTAATTTCCTTAAAGTTTTGGGTCTAGATACTTTACCCAATGATTTAGATCTAATTTTAGGCTGCCTTGACCACCTCTCTCATTACTTTCCCTATCATTACCAAAGGATGGTTGAAAGTTGCTATGTCAGGACGAAACCCAACTTAAGTTATATACCTTTCATTTTGTCAAAATTAACTAGTGCATGTTGGGAAAGAAAGAAACAAATTAAAACCCATACCATGGAGCATATGAAATCATAATCCCATCACTATAGAAGGAGAAATTCTATAGTATTGTGTGAAAAATATTCTCAAATTTGATCTAAATTTTATTTTATAACATTTGAAATTTAATCTAATGACATGTATGGTTACGATTCTCATGTACTACTGTACTCAAATTTAATCATAATATTCTCAATGGTTACTCTAGAAGGGAATGGGATTTATGCTCCACTCCAAATTATATACCACTTTGATAACAAAGCACGTTTTCCCTCATCCATGGGATGAGCATCGAATGAATGTGTCCAAAGCATGATGTAGTATTTCTTATTGAGTACTAATGAGGCGCAACCAATAGTAAAAGCTCAGTGCAGGATAATAACATTTTAAACATAACAAGAATTCTCAGAATCTTACGAAAGAAACAGTTATCGAATGCCAAGATTATATCAGATTCAAATCATCATAGTATGATATGCTTAAAACTTTAGTGAAGATATTATTTAGAAATTTTAGTTTAGAGGGAAATATCATTCAAATAACATATTGAATCATTCTTGAAGTTTCTAAAATAAACCTGATTGAATTTGTGTGTTTTACTTTCTTTCCATAATACCTACTCAAAACTGAAAAGACTAAAAATATATGCACCTCTAAAACAAGTTTTAGCAAAACAAAATAGGAAGCATCTATTGCATCAATAAACGAGTAAAAATTCTCTTCAAAGCTTTCTATATTGAAACCCCTAAATTAGCTCAAAAAGCTCTTAATTTACCAGCTGTTGAAAGGTGACGAGCTTCTGAATTTGCCCATTCTGTAAAGTCATCATCTCGACCATCGACAAACAGTTGCAGGCGATCTTTCAAAATTGTTATGAGCTTTTCTTCCCTTTCCCTCCGCCATGCCTACAAATAAACAAGTGAAACAGATTCAGCTACCAAAATATAGGGAAAGAGGGGGAGGGAGGGGGCGGGGGTTAGAGTAGGGTGGGGAAATTAGAGCACTAGTAAAAGAATATTACTTTGATCTTCTCTTGACATCTCTTTTGACCTTCAACACTATGCATCTCTTCCGCAATTTCTGGATGTTGCATAAGAAAAGACAATTGAAATTTTCCAATATACTCTTCAAATACTTCACTTCCAAAAACCATTCCAAACACTGAGCTAGGGTCCATCATGTCTCTGAAATAAGGAAAAGTTCAGTGTTTCTACAAGTTTTCTCAATTACACAAAAATACTTAACCATTCCACCACTAACACTAGTCAGAAAAGAAAATTTTTGTTAGCAGCAGCAAGATTCGTTGGGTATTTATGTGTTCAATATAACTTTGATAGCTCAACATACTGGACAATACTCACATGTCTGACATAGTAAGGTCAAATTATAGTTATTCTTTAAGCAAACAAATCTACAACTCAATCTAAATACGTTGAAAAAGTTTCATTCTGATAATTGGTTTAACTAATTTCTAAGTCCTAACTTACAACTAAAGGAAACACAGCCTATCAGGTTGAGGAATGAGGATGTAACCTCCTGCCATTTGACATGTTCATCATTATTATTTCTTATTTATTTATTTTGTACATGTTTCTATTACACTTTAACCCCCAAACTACATATTCTTACACCTATTTTACACAATCTTATCATTCATTATCCATTATATTTTTATTTATTTGTCATTATTATTATTAATTATTGTTATTACTATTATTATTTACTTATTTATTTATTTTTGAAAAAGACATAATTTTTTTAGGATGGCTTTAGATCAAAACAAAAGACATTTAAGATGCTTGGAATGACATGAATTGTCACCAAGACACCCCTTCGGTATTTAAGCACGAATATGAGGTTACTGAGGCCATCGGTTGGCCAACAGGGCTCACCCAGGATTATCCGACCACCAGAGACTCAAGGAAATGTTTTTCCCCTTTTTCCTAAACACCCGGTTGCCCACTGTAATTACTTGAAGGAGTCTCTCAAGGTATAATTTTTGATAACGCAAGGTACTGAGAGAATTTATAATTATTTCTTGAAAATCAAACTGGAAAGGAAACTAAAGCGTAAGCTTTGGATGCATGTGCATCACTGAATAAGGAGGAAACCAGTAACCTATGTTTTTATTCATTTTGAATATTATGGAAGTGTATGTGTTTTCTTTTAAATCTTTGGTCTTTTGAGAGTAGTGAAGTTTGTCACACCATATGGTGAAGAAGTGACGATGGTACGTCACGCACGTGGGTTCATTACGCAATTCGTCAAGGAAAAGAAGAGTTCTCTTGAGAACTTTCTTCAAAAGAAAGAAAGTGACAGTTGCAGCAAGAAGGGTGAGATATCACAAGGTGTCTCTTTTTGATGAGAGAGTGAAGGATGGATGGTGAATATGTCGATGGGGTTGTGAACGCGTTAGTGAAGGAAATAAAAGATTTCCATTGAGAATTTGGCTTGCGGTTGACGTAAGGGAAAATTCTCAATTAAGTTTGGTGAGACTTATAGAATTAGTGCTCTAGTGATCTTGTTACAAACCCTACGGCTAGTGCTGAGTCAGCAATGCCAACAACCAAAAAAGGGAAGAAAATAATCCCTTTACCCTATTATTACTCTAGAAAGAAACAAAAAGGGAAAAGGCGGAATAATTGGAGAAAACGTAGGAGAGAAATCAGCTACAGCAAAGCAGCTACAGTAGGAAATGGAAGGCAATTAAAGTGAGGAATTTTAGGAAGAAAAGTTATTAGAGTGAGGACTATTAGGAGTAAAACCGTTTAAATTAATTAGGAAAGAATAAGGCTGATTTCCTTGATTCTCTCTGATTTTTAGTTATAAAATTAGATCATGGGGAGGGAGGAGGGCAAGCAGAACTTGACTAAGGCTAGGAGGGTTAAGGGATCCTTTATTCTCAGGCTTTTGTTTTCTATAATTTTCTTATTCAGCTTTTCTCATTGTAATGTTCTGCAACTGATATTTCCCACTGGAATATTAGAATAATAAACAAACACAGAAGTTATACAGCAGTTATTTTCTTTTGGTAACAGTTGTTACAGATCTCAACACCATTTCAGCATAAAATGATGGACGAGAGTGAACAAGGTAGTGACTTGGAGGTGTCAGCTAAAGAAAAAACAAGAATGTTTTCAAGAAAATGGCTTGTAAACTTAAAGAACTTTCAAAGGACAACTTTTAAGAAACTTAAATGCGTTCACTTTTATGGTAATTGGCTTTGAATGGTCGGGTTTGGGGCTTCTAACTTACAAGGAAAACTAAAATGTATTTGAGAGAGGGAGCTTGTAGAGGCATTCTTATTGTTCTCTAGAAGGGTTTTGGTTTTTCGGAGGTGAAAGAGGATTAGTGTATGAATAGAAGGAAAGAAAGGGAATCATTTGGATCCCTGAATGAAAGGGTCTTAATTCTCCACGTGAAATACGGAAAATTAAGAGGCAAATGGTATGATTACCTTTTTAAAGGAGGTGATGACACACACATGGCCGAATGGCCAAGTGTCCTGAGAAAAAAGGCATTCCGAGACAATACTCGGATTAGCAGAAAAAGTGGGGTGTTACACTTAACAAAACTAATATCAAATATACATTGCAGGTTTGATGGCCACATAGGGCTATACTTCATTATGTCTGTTATGTGTGATGAAAGGTTTGAATGTATTCCACATTTGTTTTTTGCAGTGCATGCTGATACGTTATGCAATTCTCTTATGGATATTTATAAGAATTAAATAAGTCTAACTCAATCCCAAAATCTAGCTCACGGGAGGAGAGATGTCCAACTCTCTATGAAGGTTATCTAGACCTTATCCTATACAGTGTAGTCAAAGGCACCAAAAGGCGCGCTTTAAGCGTTAAAGTGAGGCGAGAGAAGCCCCAGCGCCTTTACAAACATGAGACGCTCCCTCTTCAATCAGGCACATGCTTACAGTACCTTTTAGGCATTTTTAGTTTCTTAAAAGTGCTCAAGCAAGCGCTTCGTATTGTGCTATATTGTTTTCTTTTTTAATGGGGAAAAGACAAATATTTTAGTCAAGGTCCAGCGTCCACCCATTAAAATATTAGATTTAAAAACAAACATTCTATCATCTATGAATCACATCAGCAGTCAGCACTAGCAGTGCACTGCTTGGGTATTCAGATTTCAGACACAATTAAATATCCACCTGTTGACCAGGTCTTGCCACCTCTATTGAGATTTAAGACACTACTAAATATTCAACTGTTGGCCACCTCTTGCCCTTTTACTGTTTTTTAAACACCTTATTTAAGAAGACGTGTGCGTTATTTCCTAGTGCCTTAAAGGTGCTTTTCGCCTTTGGGCGTTAAGTTTGCATGATTGGACATTTGCTAGTGGGCCCAATATCAAACACAGGATAGGCTTTGATACCATATTAAGAATTGATTGGGCGTAACTCAACCCCTAAAGCTAGGTCATGGGAGGAGGGATGTTCAACTATATAAAAGGGCTATATATGCCCTATCCCTTAGCAACGTGGCACTCTACCAAATATTTTTGGTAAATGTTGGGTTTGTCCTAGATCTTTGGATCAGTCCTATTGACTATCTTGAAGGGTTTTGGGAACAAATAAGGAAGCAAAATCCTTGTGACAATTTGTAGTCTATGTCACTATCTAGTGTATTCGATTGGAGTGTAATTCTAGTACTTTTAATAAAAAAGAGCATTTTTGGGGATAAGATTAGGCATTTGGCCTCCATTTGGGATAAAGCTCACGACCTTTCTAAAGGGGTGTCTCTCTCCAAAATGTTGAGAGATTGGAAAGCATTGCTTTATTGGTGTATTTTCTCTTTTGTTAGCTTTTTTCTTGGAAATAGGAGTTTTGTCCTCTTATATCTTTGTACTCTTCCGTTCTCTAAATAAAAGTTTTCTTTTATCCCTAAAATTATACATATTTCAGGTTCCTGTTCTGTCTCCCTAATAATTGAATGTAGTAAAGAGGAAAATGAAAAGTAAATGAAAGAGAATAACAAATAGTTCAAAACTTGCATTCTGAGAATCAGAAAGCAATCTACATCACTTAGTCACAATTGCATTAACAGAATGCCACCATTTGAAGCAGCTAAATACCTTGCAAGGTATTATCAATCAGTTAGTTACTTAACAGTCATACAAGGTTGTATAAACTTACTCTGCTACTCCTTCTTTTCCACTCCGATCATATGCTTCACGCTTCTCAGGATCACTTAAAACCTGGTAAGCTTCACCAAGTTTCTGCATGTCGATACCATAGTTACAAAATTAGATCGAGGAAAATCAAAGCAAACTGAAAGGGAGGGAGAGATTCAAATAAATAAATACTCCAACGTTTAACACTGAATGTTAGTCTTACAATCAATTCAATTCGATGGGAAAAGGAAAAAAGATAACAAAAGTGAAACAAGTTAGAAATTAATCGAATCCTGTCTACTTCATGCGAACAAGGAGTAACTGTTATTAACAGAGTTAAAACACTTGTCTCTCTTCCCGGAAGCAGTAAAACTCTATTAGTAAGAATTAAGAAATATCTAGAAAAAAAAAATATTAAAGAAATAATCCAGAAACGTTATCTAGTATCACGAAGCGAAAACTCTGCTTCTCAATGCTCACCTGAAAATTTTCTGCAGCCTTAGGATCCCCAGGATTTTTATCAGGGTGAACTATTCTTGCCTGCAAAAAAGAAGGGAGAGAAAGGGTGTCATCAAACTAACACCAATGAGGCATTGTCAAGTTTCCTTCGAAAAGAGAAAGTAACACCAACACAGTGTTAGTCTCTTCAAACATCCAATCTAAAATTCATCAGAAGAGAACCACTTTCTCTCTTAATTTCTTCCAACAATTCACCCAAACCCCAGCGTGCCAGCTCAGAAAAATAAGCACATGCACAACGAGAGCATCAAGGAATTCATTCTTAATCTAACTCAAAAATTTGACAAGTAATCCAGTGTTAAAAAGAATGCAAAAACAAGGGTGCAACATTCTAGGTTTCAATTTTAAATGACTAAAATAGAAGGTGGGTCACCAATCTCAGAACGGGTAAAATCCATAAACTCGAAACACGTTCCTTCAATGAAATATTCGAACAAACAAACAAACCTAGCATGAACCTCAGGTAATTTAAACAGGATCTTAAAAATCTCAGCTTCAGGGTTACGGGAACCAGAAAGATGGAAACACGTTAATTCATTACCTTGACATAATAAGCCTTCTTGATATCCGCAGCGGATGCGTCAACACCGACGCCTAACATGTCGTAGTACTCAGTTTCCTTCACCATTGCTTGTGCTGTGATTACTCAAATCACAATTCAAAGCTCTAAAATCAAAGCAAATTGAAGATTGAAAAATGACCCCCCAGAAATTGAAAAATAAATTAGAAAGAAAACTAGTTAGCAGAACGATATGAATGTCGTCGTCTTCTTCTTCTTGACGTGAACAATATGAATGTCCAAATGCTCACGAAAGAATTTCCTAAACCAGATTTTGAAAGCAACTATAATATAGGAAGTGATCCAACTTGAAATTGTGAGAGAGAGAGAGAGAGAAACCAACCACATATACAATAATCAGAAAGTTTCCAACTTTGTGATTTAACAAAATGCAGACTGATGCCAGGTGGATCCGCGTGGCAGAGAAAACGGTGTCGTATTTGGTTATTGGGTACCCTGAACTGAATATTGAAAGGGTGCCGACCTTCCTTGGTTGCCCCATTAGAAGTTGGATACGTGTCTATTACAATGGGAACTCATTTACTTCACTTAAACTTCTAAACGGGAATAGTTCCTTTTTGTATGATTTCTCCTGCGATGCGGATAATATTAATTAATATTACAAAATTAATTTTTATCATAAATTTGACGTAATGTAAAATAATATAATTTTGTATGATTTTATTTAATTTTATCTTATGATGGTCGTATTTACTTATTATGTCTCGGTAGAGTTATTAGGCGTGATAATATTAATTTTTTTTTACGCAGTCCAAAATTATTTTTACTTATTTCATCTTTCTTTTTTCAGCATTGTTGCATTCTCTTTTACTCTCTCTTTTCTCTCTCTCTCTCGACTATTTCTTTTTGCCTCTTCTTCAAATCTAATATCGTTTTCCACGTATCAATTAAAAAATTACTCACTAACTTCATGTTCATTTCATTTTTCAGTTAGTCAATTTTACTCAGAAATAAAACGTCATTTTTAGAGGAAAAATAAAAAAATTTTCTTGATTTGAGTTCCGTAAAATTTGAGAACTATGTTTTGGATATTTTGATTTTTTACGAGTTCCCATTTTTCGCGTGATTAATTTTTCTTTGTCATGCATGTCACTTGTATCTTGCCATTCCAAAAGCAATAATTGTGTCTCATTCCTCAATTTTTATTCTTAATTACTAGAATACTTTACTTTTTACGAATTATGACAAAGGTAAGTCATTATTATATATTGGGGGTTTAGAAAAATAATGATTGTTAGCCTTCTTCACAAAAAAAGAAAGAGAGAAATGTTTTTGTCATAGGCAATGAACATACAATAAACACTTTTTGATTTTGGCAAAAAAAATTGTGTTTTTTTATAATAACTTGTCTTGAAACTGCAAAATATTATTTTAGGTTTCTGTTTTTTTGTTCTCAAATGATCAAGAGAAATTATGCTTCAAAAAATGTTTTTTTTTATATTAATTATAAATTGATACTATAAAGATTGAATATGATAAAATAACATAATTATATGCGGTGCACCAAACACATGATAGTATATAAATTTTTACAATGTATTTCTTATACCATACTATCATGTCTTGTACTATCATATCTAATATCATTAGGTATTATTTTATACAATGTACCAAACGAGGCTTAAGTAATTAAAAAATTGATGGTTAGAGATCAAATATGATCTTATCATGTGAAAAAAGCACATGAGATGATCCATTCCCTTCTTAATTACTAGTGTTTTAACATATGCGATGGAGGGATGAGTTATATAGTCGTAATACTGGACTAAGCATTTGGGCCTGGAACACGATCCATATCACTTAAAAACCTGGACCATATGAGTAAGGATAACAAATGCTCTCTGTGACCGAGACTCACATATAGCAATGAACCTAGACACGCCAACGAGGTTGCCTAAACCATCTGAGCTTATCCCCTCGTTTGAATTCAAATGAAGGTGGTTAGAATCCTAACAAATTCTCTCGGGGAAGACATGAGAGTCAAAGTCACCATCCTCATCTATAAAGGGGGACCTTTACACTACTCAGGTATGCTATCTATTCTATAAACATTTTACTATACCATGTTACTGACTAAAGTGTCGAAGTGCCTTATAGGTCCACCAGTACCGTTGCCTAGACCGAGAGGAGCTTGGAGTGTGCAAGAGACCATGGAGGACATGTGAGATACGTCATTGTTGACATTTAAATGAAAACATTGGTGTCCACCATGGGGCCAGTAGACATACACATACCCCCGTTATCTTTGATACAAAGAGCGAACGACAATAATGATTGACGTCGATGCCTTGTCATAGCTATGGCTAGAATGCGCATCACCAATAATAGTGAAAGAAAATCCCGATAAGTTTTCCTTCACTCGTTTCATTTATTGAAATTAACTATATTTCTACATGTTTTTTCACAATGTCCTAGGAAAGCGTAGTAGTGAGTAGGCAACAAAATTAATTGAAAATCAATGAAGTCGCCACCAATTTTTATTTACAAAAAAAAATCCAAAAAACCTCTATTTTTGGAAAAATAACTGACATTTTTGAAAAGATTTGGTGCAGGAGTTTGATAATGGATAGGGAAGGGTGAAAACCGAATCCCACTACACCCTAGTGAACTCGTCTCGCGACAGTTACCCTAATGCTTGCTGTGCAAAAAAAAAAAACCTTAATAACTTCTACTTTTCCCCTTAAAAATATTGAAGTAATTATTTACAAAATTAAAATAAAAGAAAAAAAAATTTGGTTTGACTTGTATTTCTACATATCCTCTATTGTAATGAGAAACACAAAATTATGTACTTATTTTTGATGAAGGGAAATTATATTAATTTTAAAGAGTTGGAAGTGATGGAAGCATGGGTGGAGGCATGGGAATGTAAGAGAGTGGGTGTAGAGGTATGATGTTTGCAAGAGGTTTGGTGAGTCAAAGATGAGTGATTGGAGTGGATGGGGCTGCAAATGCTAAATTGGAGCCATGGGTGTGTGATGATTTTTGAGAGAAATTAGTGATAGAAAAGTATAAGTGATAGGATAGAAAAGTGTAAGAAAGCATGATTATTCTTGATCAATCTTGGAGAAAAATTAATTAAATTTAGGGAGAGGGATGAAGATGAATTTGGTGGTGGGGGAATTATTTTGGTGAAAAATTTATTAAAATTGATAAATAGTGAATAATGTGTGTATAGTGTTTGTATAGTGCAAAGTAAGGTGAACATAGTGCAAAGTATGACATTGTTTTGACTTGTTTTATTAAGGAAAGAAAATAAAAATAAAAGAGGGCTGATGGGGAGTGGTGCCACGGTTTGGTACCAGAATTTTGAGGGAAAATGGGATTAATTAAGAAATTGGACGAATAGTGTGAAGTATGGTGTGTATAGTGCAAGGTATCGGCTTGGATACTTCATGTTTTGGAGAAATTAATTAATTTTGGGGGTGAAGCTATGATGATAAATCATGGCTCCCATGGCTGAGATGGAGGGGAAATTCAATTAAATATTGTAATGTGAATAGTGTGTTTGATCGTGTTTGGTCGTTAAATTTTCGTGTACGTGCATTGCCGTACGTGTGCAGCGATTTAACGGATATCCTAAAAATTTTCTAAACATAGAAACACATTATACTAATTTTTCTAATAAGGAATTTAAATTGATCCAATGTACTCGTAAATCAACTTTCATAAAAGTGTGTTTTACAGATACATTCGATACGTAATTAATTTCTGGCGACGAAAGATAATTGATCCGGGTCTCGCGGAACTTTGTGATATTACGAAATTATTACCTTAATCATCATTATTGAAAATATAATTATTGATTTAAAATTCCTAGTCTTAATAAATCACTTGTATATTTATTTATTTCACGAAATATTTGCTAAGGAAAAAGTGGGATGTTACAGTGCTACGAGAATATGCATAGATTATCAACAACTGAATAAAGATACAGTGAAGGACTGTTACCCACTACCACATATTGATGACATGTTTGATCAGTTACAAGAGGCAATGTGTTTCTTGAAGATTAACCTTCGATCAAGTTACCATCAGCTTAAGATCAAGAAGGAAGACATTTCCAAGACCATTTTTTAGACTCGATATGGCATTATGAGTTTCTTGTGATATCCTTCGAGTTGAGAAACGCACCTGCGACAGTTATGGATTTGATGAACAAAGTTTTCAAGCCTTTCTTATATCACTTTATCATCTTTTTTATCGATGATATCTTGCTATATTCAAAGAGTAAGGAAGAGAATGAGGAACATCTCAGGATGGTATTACAGATTTAGTGGGAATTGTATGCGAAGGTCACTAAGTGTGAGTTTTGGCTAGAGTAGGTAGAATTCTTGGGTTATGTGATCTCTAAGGAGGGGATTTTTGTTGACCCTGAAGAACGTAAAGTCAATACAATAGTGGTTGAGGCCCATGGCAGCATCAGAGATTCATAGTTTCCTTGGGTTAGCCGGATATTACCGACGTTTTGTAAATGATTTCTCTAATATCGTAGGGACCTTAACAAAGCTCACTTAGAAAGAAGTAAGGTTTCAGTGGTCAACTGAAGTGAGAACAATTTCCAGAAGTTGAAGGATAGCTTGACCTCAGCACCAATGTTGCTATTACCCTTAATCCTGGGTGGGTTCTCCATTTTCTGTGATACCTTGAGAGTTGGTATGGGGTGCATTCTTATGCAGCATGGCCAAGTAATCGCCTACACATCCAGATAGCTCAAGAACCATGAGCAGAATTACCCTACTCATGATTTGGAAATAGTAGTCATGAAATTTGCTTTGAATATATGGAGACACTATTGGTACAAGAAACTGTACAAGATTTTTACAGATCACAAGAGTTTGCAATATATCTTTAAACAGAAGGATCGTCAGGCGACATAGGTGGGTGGAATTATTGAAAGATTATGATTGTACCATTCAGTATCACCTAGATAAGGCCAACATCGTGGCTGATTCGTTAAGAAGAAAGTCTGAGGGTAGTTTGGCCCACGTTACTCCAGTACAACATAAGTTGGTGGTAGAAATTTATAAGCTAACAGAAAGCGATTTTCAGTTTAGCGAGAGTGAGTCAGGGATACTCTTGGGAAACCTTAGGGTTCAGAGCATGTCCTTACAGGAAGAAATTAAGAAACGACAGACAAAAGACCCCAAGCTAAGAGAGAGCATTGAAAATGATGAAAATGGCATAGTATCACAACTTTTTATGGACTCTAAAGGGGTCCTATGAGTGGGAGCACGATTGTGTTCCTGATGTCAGCGAATTGAGAAACATAATTATGGAAGTAGCACATAGTGCAACTTATTCGATCCATCCATGATTGACAAAGATGTCAGGATCTGAAAGGACTTTTTTGGTAAAAGAGCATGGAGAAAGATGTAAGGAGATTTGTGTCCAGATGCCTCATGTTTCAACTGGTTAAGGCTGAACACTAGTGACCTGTAAGAGAGTTGTAGAAGATACTTATACCCGAGTAGAAGTGGGAACAAATAACTGGGGACTTCATGGTCAGATTACCTCGAACCCCAAGCAGCTATGACTTGATCTAGGTAATAGTTGACAGGATGACTAAGTTAACACACTTTATACCAGCCAAGATGACGTTTAAGGCTATAGATTATGTGAGAATCTACATTCATGAGATAGTCAAACTTCACAGGATGCCGATTTCGATCATATCTAACAGAGGTGTATAATTTACTGCTCGATTTTGGAGAGCATTTCAGACAACTATGGGTATAGAGCATTTCACCCTCAAATAGACGGTCAATTAGAGATAACTATTCAGACACTTGAGGACATGCTTAGGACATGTGTCCTAGATTTCGAGGGGATGTGGAGAATCACCTTCCACTAGTGGAGTTTACATACAATAACAGTTATCAAACAAGTATAGACACAATTGTGCATTAACCAAGCACTTAAAATGAGGAATTTAAATTAATCTTAGGTATCCGTAATTTTTCTCTCGTGAGAGTATATTTTATAGGCACCGCCGATACGTGCTTAAGTTCCGGTAACGATCGAAAATCGTCACAAAAAATCCCTTAAACACAGAAACACGCATTGTGAATAATTCTAAGAAGGTTTTTAATTTAATTTACGGTACTCATAAATTTTTCCCTTCGAAAAGTCCATTTTACGGGTACCTTTGACTCAGGTATGAATTTCGATGACGACCGAAAATCGATCCGGTTCTTGCGAAACCCTGCGAGATCCCAAAACCCTAATTTTGACTACAACTTTTACAATCTAAGTGTGACAATTTAATTTTTCTCGCTTCCCTAATCGGCTCATAATTTTTCATTAAGAAAATTTCTATAAGGGGAAAAATTTGGGATGTTACAGAAGACACCACAAATAAGGTCAAGTTAATTCGAAAGCGATTACTAGCAACACAGTCGTAGCAAAAGTCTTAGGTCGATCAACACTAGTGTAGCCTGAAGTTTGAAGTTGGGGAAAAGGTTTTCCTCAAAGTCTCCCCGTTGAAAGGGGTGGTCCGTTTTGGTAAGCGAGAGGAGCTTAACCCTCAACACATTGGCCCGTTTGAGATTACAAAGAAGATGAGTGCGGTGGCTCATGAGTTGACGCTACCACCCAGCTTGGTAGCAATCCACCATATATTCCATGTGTCCATGCTTAGGTGGTACATCCACAATAATAAGCACGTTCTATCTCAGCAAGATGTTAAGGTGGATCCTGACAGGTCTTATAAGGAAAAGCTGGTGGCTATAGCCTATAGTAGACAGGAAAGTCAAGAAGCTTCACTCGAAGGAGGTGGCCTTAGTAAAGGTTATTTGGAGGAACCACTTTAGAAAGGAAGCAACATGGGAAGCAGAGGATGCGATGAAGAAGATGTACTCTTACCTCTTTAACTTCTCAAGTACATTACTAGATTCATATAGACAGTGCAATTTTGGGGACCAAAATTTTTCTTAAAGGAGGAAGAATGTGATGACTCGTGTCTCAGAAGGGTGCTATAGTGCTCTTAGCATGTTGTAGCGACACGAGCCTAGTAACACGTTCTAGTGCTCCTAGCGTGTAACATCCCGATTTTACCCTTTACAAAGGTTTCGAAAAAATCCACAATTTTGCTTAATTAAAGACACAATTGGGACGATTATGGAGACTGAAAAAATTATTTAGAAAATTAACTGCTTCTGAACCCTAGTCCAATAGTTGTTTCTTGATCTCGCAGAGTGCCGCAAGGTCCGTACCAAGTTTCGCCAAAAACCGGAATTCCGGTAGGCACTTACGGTATCTGTGAAAATTTACCTTCGGGCAATAAATTCACAAATACCTTAACTCGATATAAACGGCTGACTGGGAAAATTCGTAGATCGCGGATATGTGTTCGAAATATTTTTAGGATATCCATACACGACCGAAAAATGACCAAACGCGATCAAATGTGATCGAAACAGGAAAAACAAGAATTGAAGCACGTAGGGGAGGGGTCATCAGCCTAATGCCTTCACTGTGTATGCATAATTATCTTTTTACATGTCATTTTTACTAAAATTAAAAAGAAGCTACAGTAGCATGCCTCTGAAGGCTATAAATAGCCCCACTGTCCCTCTTTTTTTTTTTCACCGAAGTCTTATTTTACTTTCTCAGTTTGCACTTCCTCTACAGTATCCATTTTACACTGTTAAACTTTCCTAGAGGCGTCAGAAAAATTCCCGGAGCCTACCCCCACTCTCAGGAAAATCCCCTCTATACCCCCACCAAGACAGAAACCTGTTTCGAGGTGGGTATTCCGACCGCCCCACTGTCTATGTGGATTGATGTGATATTTTCTATGTGTAGTTTTGGAAAAATAATTAAAGAAATGTTTTGTAAAAATTATAGAGTAGGTGCTGTGAAAATCATGTTAGAAATATGTGAAGATAGGAAAATATAGTTGTATTAATTGATATCATGCCAAAGTAAATATTTACGAAGTTACAGTAAGCACTCTGACGCCAAAGGCTTCGCTGCAGCACCATGCTGAGCGGTTCGCTGAGCGCCCCGCTGAACGGCACGCTGAGCGCACGCGGAGCGGCACGCTGAGCGGCTGACCCAAGGCTTCAGGGTGTTTGTTGTACATGTTGTAGCTATGTTATGATGTTCTCTATTCATACTATCATGCATCATGAGAAACCAGTCGTTGCTAGGACTTTAGAACGGTCATAGATAACTAGACACTGATCACCTAACATTAACTAGATCATAACTGAACCCTAGGGGAAAAAGATATTATTCTTAAGAAGGTCCAACCTCCGATGGTTCGGTATGCCTTAAAGAAAAGGACATAGTTATATAATTAGGATTTCCCTTCTCTTGGCAAGTCTACGGATCAGCCCCTCGCCAGTCCAGCAAGATGGATTGGTAAATGATTTATCGCAGGATAAGACCTGAACCAGGACTCTGGTAAAACATAACGTCCCTAAAGTTGTGGCAAATAAAAGACATGCACGACCCCAAATTAGTGGCAAAATAGAACACGACACGCCTCAAAGTAGTGGCAAGAACGAAGAACAATATGCCCCAAAGTAGTTGGCATCACGACTATAAACATCACGATTACAGCGTGCCCAAAAGTTGTTGGCACACTAACGATAACGTGCCCCAAAGTAGTTGGCACAAGCACGTACAATATGCCCCAAAGTAGTTGGTATGAAACGTAACGAGTCCCTACTTGGTCATGCAATAGGGCAGGCCCCTCACTCCTCCCAAAGTCAGACGGGTGTAGGTTGTAGTTGAGGCCATGACTACAAAGGTGGAGAGACATAACTAAGAAGGACGCTGCCACAGAGCGCGTAAGAGACTACCCCTCATGCATAGCATATGACTGTATGTGTATATATGTATTATCGTTAAAGGAACGCCTTGAGACGACTAGTAAATAAACGAACGTGAAGAAGCGATGTGACATCGCCATACTCAAGCGAATGCATTTAACAAAACACGAAGCCCTAAGTAATATAAAGATTAGAAACCCCCTATCACCTAGTAACTTAGATAAAGCTACTCAGGATTAGAAAGATAAATAAATAGTAGGACCTTTAGTATGCATGACACTTAGAGATCTCCTGAGTAGCTTGGAATTCTAAACGAGAAATAAAGCGATAGGTATGGCCCAGGGTTCCCACTAAGAACTATATGTTCTTACCCCCACTCGCTTACGAATCTAGGTGCGGAGGATGACTTCCCTGAGGAGGACGAAACTACTACTCTCGAGAACCCACCAGCGTGACCCCAAGACCGGGGTCATCACGGAGACGTGCATCTACGCACCGATGGACATCCCAGCCCTGCCTCCACCGAGCCTGGTGCCACCCATCAGAGCCCGCCGGGGTGTTGGATCTTCCTCGGCCAACCCCATTTTCGTTGATGGGGAACCAGGGTCCGGGCCCGACGACCCCATTACCCTGGATAGTAGGAACGACGACTCTCCCCTACCGGTAAAAAATGTGGAGATAGACCCCGCCTCAGCCACACCACCGGCAAGGCCCCGGGGACGTATTACCACTGCACGTAAGAGGGTGACACCCACTACCTCTCGCCGTCTTGCCAGTCGAGAATTCACCGCCGTGAGAGAGACATCCAGTGAGGAGGAGGAGGACCCTATAGAAGGATCGAATTCGTAGAGCTGATACCACCGACTGTCTCCGTTGACTGCTTAACCGTATGACTGTAAGATAGGCCTTGACCCATGTAGGGGCGAAATGAGTAGTACTCATTCGCCAAACCCTAGTATGTATTTTGACAATTGCAGACTTGGTTGTATAATAAGTAGAATCATAAAATGTATAATATAGTATGTAACAGCAAGAAGTGAACAATATAATTGTATAATACTATATGTAAGATAAGGAAATGTATAATATAACTGTACTATTTGAATGCATGTATCTGTGTGGGCACCAGTGGCCAATGAATGTGTTGTTGTATGTCATTTTCTCCTAAAACTTTTATGTTACTAAGCATGCCCTTGGGGATCATGGACGCCTACATAAACGCATGGCTTCTAATTTCCTAATACTAGTAATTGAATAAAAGTTTTAAATCGGCCCTATTTTTGTAAACCCTTATTTTTAAGATACTAGTGAACGAGGAAGAATTCGCACCCAAAGGACAACCACCTAGCCAGAATGGTTTATGACTTAAGCATGAGCCATCTAGCTAGGGTGTTTCATAGCGCACCACAGCGACATGGAAGAAGCGACGCGTACAGTACGCTTATTGCACTGTAGCAACATGGAGGTTTCAGGAACCCTAGCGCCGCAGCAGCAACATAAGAGGAGGAGGCCCTCCTCCTCCTATAAATAGATACCTCCAAACAAAGCTATAGTTGCTAACATGGTTATCAAACTCGAGAGTTTAAGTAAACTCGTGGAGCCTCCGTAAACTCGGATATTAAACTCGGATCGTAAACTCGAACGAGTTTACCTATTATTAAAAAAAATATTAAAAAATATTTTAAAAAATTATTATGCTACAAAAATATATTTAATAAAACTTGAAATTCATAAATACATTTACCTCCATAACAAAGCACAAATAAAGATGAAATATATGAGTTCTAAGTTCAATTCATACATAATACATATAACATAATACATAGTATTGACTACTGAACATCACAAGAAGCGAGTTTGTGACAATGATGTCTTCAATCTAGAACACTAAAGCACAAATAGCAATGCAGAGGTCACGCACCCTGGTGGGAAAGATCCCTGAGCAAAGGATGAAATACATACGATGGACTAGCGACGGAGCACAAGCAACGACGGAGCACGATGGAGCACGATTGTAGGCGCAACTATAAATGATAACTCTAAAATACTTAAATGACCTAAATCTAAAAACTCATAGATATGCAAAACAATATCAAACTTGTTTTGTAAAAAATAAATAAATAAATAAATAAAAAACTGCCTTTGTGGTAAACTCGCGATTTTACCCGATTTTATGTGATTTTATACGATTTTACCCAATTTTACCCGAGTTTACCCGATTTTACCCAGAAACGAGTTTACATGCGATTTAGCTCGATTTTACTACCTAAACTCGTAAAATCGTACGATTTTACGAGTTAAAAAGCGATTTTGATAACTATGGTTGCTAATTCCTCTAGAGCTTAAGGTTCCACCCAGTGCTGGAACTTTTCTGCTCAAGTTTTTTTGTTAGGACACATTGTCTTCACTTATGATAGGTAGTTATTCTTTTTAGGGGTGGCTTAGGGTAGTAGTCCTCGACGTCACTACTTTGGTAGTGGTAACGTTGTGCCTGTCCATGACCGCCGTGGTGATGCCAGTTAGCCATAGCGATGCTAGTTCCCTATATTGACACCTTGCAGTAGTATTATTCTTTTAGTATGAGTTTTCTCATAGTTTGGTGTTTATTGGCCAATCTAGGTGCTAATGCTACGCCTCTTGGAGCGTTTAATGCTAGTGCTCCTCAGTTTTAGTCCATTCTAGGTAAGTGGAAGTTCTGGTGCGTCAATGTTGTGTCGCATTAGCAGTCCATCAATCTAGTCAATTGTGCTACATGCTTAGTGAAACCATTTAATTATTTTTTTATTCAACATTGAATTAATTATGTGCTTATATGCTTAGAATTGCATGGTTAGGCATAAGTGGAGATTGTATATGAATTGACAATATGATATTAGACTTCCCGTAATAAGTAAACCTAGGAGATAATATGATGGTAGTAGTATTATACTATAGTTAGATCACCCATGGTAATTAAAGTATCATAATTAGTTATGCTTGAGAACCTTGGGATAACATACTTACGTTTTAGCAATATTAGCAATTATTATAATTCAGTTATTGGATCGAGTTCAGCATACTCGGTGAGTCCTATATATGGGTTTAGCGTACTGACACACACCAAAACGTCGTTGATTTCAGTGCGTAATCAAATAATAATTTATAAAACTAAATCAACACCAAAAACGTAGCAAAGGGGGCTAACCTAGGTCGTCTCTCAAGGAAGCAATTAGAACCAATTAAAATTGCAATTAAAAAGGGGGGTTTGGATTGATGAATAATAATAAAAAGAAAGCAAAATAAAAGTCAGTTAACAATGATAAAAAAATAATATCCTGCATACGGTGTTTCTAGATCAAGGATTAATTGTCATTGGTTCCTAATTAATTATTCATAAGAAGGGTGTTGTTTATTAGTTGAAATCTCTAACTAATACGCAATTCACCTAAGAGACTACGATCGTCAATCCCCTAAGCATTTATTAATATAGGAATTAAAACTAAGATCTCAGCATTAAAAACCCATATCAATTATGTTCCAATTGCACAACCTAATTAAATCTAATTAGTTTCCCAAAAAGTTTCCAAATCCTAAATCAATAAATCCTATAATCGTATCAACCTAGAATTAACCCTCACTAATAACATGCAATCACTATATTATTAATCACAGGCAGAACAAATCATGAATAAACATTAAGCACAAGACCTCAAATTAATCCTAAGCTAGAGTTACCGCATGCAAGATATTAAGAAGTCCTCCATGGGTGGAGGATAAAAACTCATAATAAATAAACAATAAGGGAGTGGAAAAATAATAGAGAATTAAAGTGACAAAACCTGAATGCAATAACGGAAGAAATTCGCAAATCCTTGAAGAACTAAGAATTAAGCACTACTAACATAAATCTAAAGTGCATAAAAGAAAAGAGAAAAGTGCAGAAAATAGAAGTGGAGGCTGAATATGAAGTTCTCTTCCAAGTTGTTGAGAGAGGATATCTATTTGTAGAGGATTGACCTAAAGTGAGAATAAATCCCGCACTTTCAGCACATCAGTTAGTAAAATCGCGATAACTTCGGCTACAGATATCGGATTGAGATGATTCAAATCTCCAATTAAAGCTAAGAGATAGATCTACAACTTTGTAGTTGAGGTCAAATCGAGATTCAATCTCCATCTTGGCGCAAAATCCGTGGCAAAGTCAGCATTAAAAATCCTCAGCAAATCTTTGACCAAATCTTTTTGAATTTGAATTTAATCTTGAATTTATTGGTCTCAATCTTCTCTTCAAATCTCTTCTTTGAAATTTATATCTTATCAAATCTCCTTCAAATCCTCAATGATCCTCTTGACAATTTATTTTCTGCAAT
>QANU01085883.1:296801-322945 GCA_003254905.1 Nissolia schottii | reverse complement strand
ATATATATATATATATATATATATATATATATATATATTAATTTTTTTTTAAAATTAAAAAAACCCTAAAGAGTATTCACCCCATCCACATAACAACCTCACCTCTCACTTTCTCTCATCTCATGCTCAGATCTCACAGTCTCACACCACCTCTCTCCCTCCCTCCCACTTATTTTGCTGTGCCACCACCACTACCAAATTCGTTGACGCTCTCTCTTTCCCTCACTCTATTGAATGCTTTCTCTCCCCCTCTCTCTCTATAGACAGTAGACTAGATTAGGTGACACCAAAGTAACTTTTTTTCTTTTCTAGCTTAACATTCAAAGGGTTCAAACTTCGAAGCCTAATTGAAACGGAAAGAATCCTTATTTTTTGTTCGCTCTAAAAGAGAACGCAATTTGGTTTCACACACAAGAAAACAACGAACAAATGGACGAATCCTTTCCTAATATTTCTTATGTAATACTCCCTTATTCTTTAACATTAATATCTTTTATTCTTTTAAATCCATTGATAATTTAATGCATTTAAACATAATTATAGTTAAATGTATTAAATTATCAATAAATTTAAGAAAATACCATCGGAGGTTGGTCCACATTGTAAGCAGCTTGGTATCGCTTAAGCAATGTCCCGTTGGTAACCAGGTGCGCGACTAGGGTCGATCCGGATCAGTCAAGGCTAAGCCTTGGATACCGGGCAAGTAACCTAAACAATAAATTTAAGAAAACAAAAGAGATTAATATTAAGGAACTAGAGGAGTATCAAAATGTGAATGAAAAAGGAGCACGAGAATCCGTTGACCGTTTTTTCCCTTCTTCTAAACTTCCTCGAGCTAGCTAGGAAGACCGGACACTACAGACCCTTTTTTCCATCTCCCCTATCTGCACGTATATCCATTTATTTGGGAATCATCAACTGCTACTACTTGTTTAGGATTTGGAAGACCAGACACTCTTTTATCTCCTCTCCTTTCCCGGTTTCTGGTTGGTATTCTTCCCCTTGAAATTTCCTGTCTGATAAATGATTCTAAAATGGTCATTGCCTAAGAAATTGACTCTTCTATTTTTATTTTTTTATTTTTTTATTACAGGAATAATCACATTGGGACATTCGGTTCATCTCATCCCATTTTCACGGCTTTGATTCCTTTCTTCGCGAATTTCATTTTGTGTGATGTGATCTTTGGAGTGTTGGATTCCTAAATAAACACCATTTGCTCTCAAAAATTTTCTTTTGGCTACTTACAGTGATTGGGAACCTTGCCAATTCCTTCCTTCTTTGCCACCTTGGGTCATAATACTCCATGCATTTTTCATGTTATATGTATCAATCAGTTTTGAAAACCTTCCTGTGAATAATCATTTGGTGTGCACGAATTAATTTCTTGCGATGCAATAATAATTTGGACCGCAGACTGCACTAATTTACAAGTTTTCATATTTGGGATTTAGATGGTGGACAACGAATTTGAGGACATAGAAGCAGTTTCATATAAGATACCAGGCAATCAGAAGAGGAAGAAGCAGGTTTCTCGTTTTACATATAGTTATTTTATTTTTTTGTCCTCACTCATTTTAATTATATTGTGTGTTTTATGTTGGACCAGCAGAAGTCCCAGTAAGCTGAGTAGATCAAATGACAGGTAAACTCATTAGCTAGAGGTAGGGGAGACCTAAAAAAATTATAGAGCAAGATATTTGGAGGTTAATTATTTACATGAAAACATGGTCCTTGATACTGCACTGTGGCGTCGCTTGATCTGTGTAGCTGACCTCATGCAGTGGGATTAGGCTCAGTTGTTGTTGTTGTGTTTCGGATTCACTGTCATAGAGATATTTAATTGCTGGCTCTCTGGAATTTTTCAAGTCATGTTAGACTCTGACTGTATTTTTGTTGCATAATGTTTTATTGCACATACTTGATTCAATGTCGATTTTTTTTCCCCTCTTATTATTATTCTTCTGAATGTGATTTCAGTCGTCTATTTGGAAAGTTTTGACCATGCCAGAGAGAATTAATGGAGGGACAACGGGAGCAGATTTGGTTGATTCACTAGATGAGTTCCATGGAAACTCATTCTGGTTCAACTAAATAGGAACAAATGACATTTTTTGGCTATAAATATTATGATATGGAAAAGTTAGAATAATCTTTTTTTCATTTTGGCATTATGGTAGATCAGCGTAGACATTGGTAATTTCCATTGGTTATATAATTTTTGGAGATACCATTCCACATTACAATTTGCTTTCCTATAAAGGTGCAAGCACTACTTTTTTATTGAGGAGAATCATTATTAGAATCACTATTTTCCTATTGAGGAGAATATTGATTACTGCTTTCTTGGATTTCCCTTTGAATGGGAAATTTTTAATTCTTTATTTGCATGTATATGATATTTAATAAAAATCCATCTGTAAAGGTTTGGAAATGAGCTGGCCTAACTGATATCAGAAACTTCAAATTGGCTGGTTGGAACATGCAATGCTATTTGATGTAAAATATAAGAATTTATTCAGTCTTTGGGCTTTATAAGATTGTCTAATAAAGTTGAAGCAAGAATGGTGGATGCATTTTCCTCTGCTATGTTACTTATCCACACCATCTCTTTTTATCTTGGATTAAAAAATTCCTCCTTACAGTTGAAAAATAATGAGTGGGGATTGAGAAAAGCATATGCCATTTGTCCTGTTGATATGATATCCCTACATATAACCAGTGGTAGGGAGAATTATAATTTTATTTTTCATCTAAAATTTTTAGATTTATATGTGTATATATCGACACACACACAGAGGCTAAATTCTCCCTGTTTAAGAAAAGGGGACCTTCCTCTTCACATGTTTCAGCAGCACCCTAATTCTAGAACAAAGTTCCCTTAGCACGACCACTTTGGCCAATCTCTAATTTTCATAGTTTATTATATTGATAATACCTTGAACTACTTGCAGAAGAACTTTGTGATTCAGCAATTGAAAAGCGAGGCCTAGAATCTTCTATGACTTCTGGTGAAGCAATTAAAGATTTCAGGTATTCGTAAGAAGATAATTATTATTATTATTACTACTATTATTAGTTGGTTTTATGTAACTTGATGGTATTACAATAGTTATTACCAATTTAGATCATAGCTATTTGACTCTTTTTAATCTCAAGAGTTTTTGCAGCAACATGGAATGTAGGAGGGCAATGTCCCAATGGGAACCTTGATCTGAGCGATTTTCTTCAGGTCCGAAATGAACCAGACATCTATGTTTTGGGGTATGCTTTCCTTCTCTCACTTCTGATTTGAATTATTTTAATCCATGAATAAGTTTTCAGTTAATGATATTCTTTTAAGGCCATTGCATCACTTGTTAATTAGAAGGCCATTTGTCATTATGGATGTTCAAAAACTTTGCGCTTTCTGACTTTATATCATGAAACAAACTACTGCACTATTTGCAGTATTAGCCAATATAACCGGCACATGTATTGTAATTTTCTTGAACCATAAATAAAAAAAAACAACCTTGAATGCAGTGCTTTGTTATGGAGGAAAAGACAAAATTGGATATTGCTGCTGCTTTAACTTTTTTTCCTTCTTTCCCCAACTTTAGCTTTCAGGAGATTGTCCCTTTAAATGCTGGAAATGTGCTGGTACTAGAGGATAACGAGCCTGCTGCAAAATGGCTTGCTTTAATCAATCAATCAATCAATGGGCCTTCGGATTTGACTTGTAAAGGATTAAAATCCACCGCGTCATTTGGTGGTTCATTATTCTTCCAAAAGCCCTCTTTAAAGAAGATTAAGAAGACTTTCAGGAAAGTAAATGGAAAGAAGCTGAAAACTTGTAACTGTGTTCTTGAAATGGAAAGGAAGGCTGCTAAGGATTTCTGTTTTCGCTGTCAAGAATCAAATTTAAAGCCAGATGATTCTTCCACTGAAGAGGAGGATGACAATATCCCAATTTCCGCTGCTTTGGCTACCAACCATATGAAATACAGTCTCGTTGCTAGTAAGCGAATGGTTGGAATATTTGTTTGTGTCTGGATGAGAAAGGAGCTTGTCCAGCATGTAGGCCATTTGAGAATATGTTGCACTAGTCGAGGAATCATGGGTTGCCTCGGAAACAAGGTAGCCAAAGAACAATGTAATTTTTCTTCGCAGACAAGAATTTTATTTCCTTTATGAAATTGTGTGAGAAGCATATTTGTGTTGTGGTTTGCAGGGCTGCATATCTGTGAGCATGTCATTTTATCAGACAAGTATTTGCTTCGTCTGCAGCCATTTGGCATCTGGAGAGAAAGAGGGCGATGAGCTTCGCAGAAATCTTGATGTAATAGAGATACTAAGAAGCACTCAGTTTCCGAGGATCTGTAAGACACCGTATAGCAGGATGCCGGACAAAATTTTAGACCACGAGTGAGCATCATTTGAAACTATTTTAAGAGTTATATAATGCAGGAACTTTATTTATTTATTTATTTATTTATTTATTTATTTTTCGTTTACATCACGTATAACTTGATTAAATGTGGTCCCCAAAATCTGGTTTATATGAGTAAATTTGTCTCCAGCCGAATCGTATGGTTCGGGGACTTGAATTACAGAATTTCATTGAACTTTGATGACGCGAAAAGGCTAGTGGAAAAGGAGGACTGGCCTGCACTTTTTGCGAAGGACCAGGTAGATTTCCCTTGCTTAAGAATGCTTTCTTGATATGAATGTTACATTTTGCGTTTTGCGTTTCCAGATATGTATTACATTAATCAGAGATAAAATCTAGATAGCTTTTATAAGATCAATTGTTACATTTTCTGAACATTTGTTACATTTAGTTGTATCGACTTCTGGTAACTTTTTGCAATGTGTGTTTTCTTCTCTTCATAGCTTAAGATGGAAAGGGAAGCTGGTCGGGTATTCAAGGGTTGGAAAGAGGGGAAGATCTACTTTGCACCTACTTATAAGTATCCGATCAACTCGGATACTTACTATGTTGAAGATGTAAAACTTTCAAGAAACAAGAGGAGAACTCCTGCTTGGTATGTATCGTATCATGATGAGTCTTGCTACACGTACACTAAAAAATATACACCATACATACACCCTATACTTATAGACATAAAGTTTGTGTTTTAATGCCTGTAATGTTTGTGTACTTAATTAAGTATAATTGAGAATATCATTTATAAGTTTGTAATATTTGTGCACTCATGAGAATAAAGATTGTGCATTATTAATGGTGTGTGTATGGGTGTATAAAATTAGGTGTACATGTAGCATTTTTGTATCATCATGATTAGTTAGGAGAGTTTATGACATATATTTGCATTTTAATCCGAATAACGAGAAGATTTGCAGGTGCGATAGAATCTTGTGGCGTGGAAGCGGAATACAGCAACTTTCCTACGTACGCAAGGAATTGAAGTTTTCTGACCATCGACCTGTTTGTGCAACATTCTTGGTACAAGTTGAGGTTTTGTTCAAGGGGCAAAACAGGAAAGTTTCCACTTTTGACTTTCGTATTGAAAATGTGGTACCCACTAGAAGTTCATATTATTCTTGATAATACCGACTAAATTTGACAATGATATCATGATAAATCCACCATCAATTTTGACAAATTTTACATGGTACTCCCTTCCGTTCCGTAATGTTAGTTAATTTTAACATTTTAGATTCATTCATAATTTAATGTATCTGAATACAAATAAACTAACGTTATAGAATTGAGGGATCATATGTCACAAATATTGCAAGGGGTAGCTTTTACAATGTGCCCTTTCAATGTGCACCTACAATGACTTGATGCATCCAATTTTTTTGTTTTTATATTTGCCATCTGTATAGACCATTTTATCCTTCATTGTGAATTAATTTTTTTGTTCAAACCATTGACATAAAAATTCTTTCGCTTCCAGTCTTCTGTTGCTGCCACCCTTTTCCCCCAGCATTTCAACCAAAAGGAGAAAAATAAACTGTATAAATCAAATGCTCAATGTATTTATTTAACTAGTATTTATCTTGTTGCTTGAAATTTTGGCAAAGTCTCCATCACCAATCTCAGACTTCGTTCCATTTGCTTCCAGAGACGGACCTGGGGTCTACTGGGGCTCCCCCGAAAAAAGAAAATTGGAAAATAATATATATGGTAAATAACAAGGTAGGGTTTAGGATTTATGTGCACTTAACATCCGAGTTTTAAAAAGGCGCACTTGAGGGATTTAGTACATATATATATTACCCTAAAAGATTTATATCCCATAATATGGTATATGTAAAAAATTTACATTTGTATGAGTCGGGTCCTCAGAATTTTGTTTTAAAAGGTCTGAATTTGCCACTGGATGTGGCAAATTCAGATTTAGGTGGTCCATACAATTATAAATTTGTGTTCGAACTCATATTTTGGTATACAAATTATACTACAACCCACAGAAATGTAAAGAGTGGCGCGGCACTTCAGCCCCAACCCCCTAAAGTTGTCAAACTTTTCAAATTAGATCTTCTGTTTATTTTCCACCCAAAGTTTGTGCTAGTGAGCATGTGCTAAACATGTGAGAAAGTGATAAGCCCAATGGGGAACCAGAACACCCCAACACTTTAAATTTCTTTCGCAGCCAACCATGCAGAATTTTATTTTTTTTTTTTTTTTTTGGTTTTTCCCCTTTTTCTTTATTTCTTTTGAACAAAGAAGAACAAAGCTAAAAAAAAAAATATTGTGTTAACTGTTGACAGTATTTGAGAAGGAAAAAAAAAAAAAAAAAAACAAAGAATTGGGGATATGAATGACTCCCTCGAACAGAGAAGGAACTATGACTATGAGTCCGAAGGGTGTTCTTCCTCAAAACATGCACAAAGGAGGGAGACGACGACGACAACAAAGGCAAGGAGCTGAAGTGCCTTTTTTTTATTAAAGGGTGGGATCGTTAATCCTTATTTTTCGTCCTAAGAGAAAATAGTTAGATTGTTTAGTGAAATTAGGGTAATAATATAAATGTTTAGGACTTACATAGGGCAACGTGCTTAATATTTGTAAAGTTTAGGGACTAATCTGTCATTTTTTTTAAGTTGAAAGACTAATTAGAACAAGGATATAAAGTTCATAGACCAAATAGGACATTAGCCATTTTTTTATATTTGTAGAGTGATTTTTTAATTGGGGTAATTTTGTCAAAATAGTTCATCACATGTTTGGCACACGCTCACTAACAAGAACTTTGATTGGAAAAATAAATAAAATGTTTAACACACAAATTTTTTGCTTAACTTAGCCCACCTCTTATTTACAACCTTGTCCTGCACTTTCCACAAGCACTGTATATTTTTTTCTTTCCATGATTCTCTTGTCACACTATTCAACATAAAGATTGTTACACTTTCAATAGCATATACATTAATTTTGGGAGCACATATATTAATTTTGGGCCAAATGAAACAACAAAATACTTCAACAAGATTAGACTAAAAACAGATTTTGATTCACTTCCAAAGCCATCAATGTGGTAGCTCGCTTTCCCCTGCTTGTTGAGTCTTTTGCCGTTTGAAGGAATATTGGAATGAAATTTCCCTTATTTGGGACACTTAACTAATTTTTTGATTAAAATAACAATGGTTTGATCTCATTTTTATTTATTTTTCTCTTTTACTATGTATAGTGGGTTGGCTATACACAATATATCCTTAAACTTACTCATTGGCATTGTACTAAGGTAAATGTCACTTGAACTACTCTCTCAACAGCTATCCAATATTATCATATATATATATATATTATCTATGTATATAAACATAATTTTTTTTAATGATACAATATAGTATTATCATTGGCCCCCCGTGTATGTTTTCTCGGCCTGTCCCCGTTTATATTCTGGTCTAATGGCTTGGATGGTGTGAGAGAAGAAATGGATTCAATTTGACTGCAACCTTCAAAAGAATGAGAATAATTTTCTTGCTTAAAATAACATATTTAATCATTGCAATTGTATTTATTTTAAAGTAATCAAACAAATTATTTTTATAAGAATCCAAAATCATATGTCATAAATTTTAATTCATGCAAAATGAATAAATGCTTAAAAGGAAAAAGGTTAAACATCCACTTACACCGTGAGGCTTATATTTTTCAATAAATGCAAAAATTATTGAAGCATTCACACACATCTTAACTACGTAAAGAGCGTATGACTCATAAGAGTATCAATCTCTTCTGGGTGCAAATCCTTGTCACCACCCTGCAAAAATTATATTAATTAACTAAATATTATTCTAAAACACCATTTCAATATTATTTCTAAATTAGTCGGTTTTGACAGGCAATTCGTGCCAAGTGTTGGTTAATTATTAAATTATTATCCTTTATTTTAAGTTATTTTTTTTAGTTATTTGGTATTAGTTTACTTTAGTATGCTATATATATAAATTTTAGTGTAAAAGTTTTGTTAAGAGGTGAGGAGAAATAGATATAGAGACAAGTGGGCTGTAGAAAAATAAAAAAATAAAATTGATGAAGAGAGTTGGCGAATTCAGGTGGACAAATTAATTTTTTTTTGTTTTTAATTTGTTTAATTAAAATATAAGCAAATATTCATATATGTGCTATGTTAGCACACAGTTGACGGGGAATATTGCAAAAATTCAAAAAATAATATTGCAAAAAGGCCAAGACACGCTCTTTATCGTGCGCGGGGACCTCATAAGCGTGAGCCCAACTCCTTTCTCAATTCTTTTTACCAATACAATAACTACTAAAAATATATAAACACTTAAAAACTTTGTGAGCTAACCAATGTAGAACTAGAGCTTTTTGAAACACAAAGCTTATGGCATTGAGCAATTATTGGACTTGCTGGAGAGACCAATGTTCAGGCAAGTGCATGCATATATGTTGATAAATCAATATATCAAGCAGCACTACGGATATTACCAACCCAACTCAAGAATCCTGGATTATTACCTTCAAAAACTCAATTTGCAGATGCAGCGAACTATAATATCTATTTTTTTTGTTCATCCTTGTACAAACTACACATGAAAGGTTACAAGTTTCTTAAACCCAAACTCAAAACAATGGACCCTTCTAAATAATCCTTTCAAGTATTAAACCAAAAATTTGGCTGCAAATGTAAGATTATTTCATAATATCATAAAGATATGGTCCATGTATCTTATAGTGATACTAACTCTAATTAAAGGGAATCAAGATGATGGCAATTGATTCTATAAGATATGATAGAGTTAGTGGGGGGTATTTTAGTAAAACCGACCCTCCCCTCTCCCTTATAATTAAGATGGCTTTACTCAAAGAAAGGAATACGAGGGTTTTAAGAATTCCAAAGAATTCATAAAACATTAGGGTTTGAGGTGTGCCGCTCTTCTCACCATCAGAAGGGATTGTAAGGATTCAAAGGAAGAGAGGGGAAAAGAATTGTCAGTACCATCCAATCACATCAATGGATCCGGGTATGTCTTTCGTTCTTAACCTTATTTATATGTGATAATCATAAATTTCAAGATCGTTGTTTCCATGAATTGTCAATTGGAAAATCACAACTTACAGCAAAAACATAGTCCTTGTGCATGCGATTAAAAGAAAAAAAACGTCAAACCTTGCTCAAAGGGGCACCTAGCTGGATCCTCCCCAAAGTACTGGGACAAAGAATCTGCATTTCTTGCCTCAACATTGCCAATGACACATGTCTCTGGGGAAAATCCCGTACTGTGATCCAGACTCCGTAAGTTTCTACGCGGCCACGGCACCGATATTTTTGATCGATGTCTTTTTTTTTTTTGAAGATGATCTTTAATTAAATCTTTCAGTCTTAAATGACTAGTTTCGCGATTTGTCCACCGCTCAAAATTTCCTCAGGAAAAAAGCGTGATGCTACAAAACTCACTTTACTATTTTGATATACATATTAATGGTTTCTTCTTCTTTTTTTTTTTATTTCTCCCTTCTTCTTTTTTCTTTCTCCTTGTGGCGAAAGCCTTCAAAATTTTTATTCTAGAATGTTAGAGTACGGAACATCATGTCCTCCTCTGTGAGACGTTTGTGTTTTATTCTTTGCTTCATTTCTTGAGAAGAAGAAAAGAACAAATCAGTTCGTAAAAGGTTAAAGCTTTATACTGTTATATCTATCTTGTGCAATTTCTTTCTCATGAGACTTGTGCAGTTTGCATACATATATATACACACACACACTTGTGATGTATAACTGCTGTGGATATGCGAATCTTCTTGCGAAATGTTAAAATTACCATTCAAAATGTCATTCCGCTTCATTAAATTAGATTTGGAGCAGTTTCCCTTTGCCGAGAACCTGCAGCGGCCTGAACTACTTGGTGGAGCCGTCGCTCTTGTCGCCGTAGGCCTTACCGCCGCTTATATTTACTTTCGCAAAAAATGGCCCAAAGGTACGTAGCAACATTATTATTTGAAATATATATCTCATCTTAATTCGTTTCTAATTAGATAAACCTTGTTGTTATTCTATGAATTCCACTGTCAGCAACCTACATGTAAATTGTGAAAATCAAGGAATACTAGACCCAACCGCTATGCTCGAGACATGTGTAACGAAGTGAATTTGTAATGGATTGAATTATGGAAATAATAGAACAGTTTGGCGGTGTTTTCTGCATTTGTGATGGAAAACTTCCTTAGAAAGGAGATGATTAGAGAAGAAATCCTAGAGAGAGAGGTAGGATAAGCCTAATGGAAATTTTTCATACCCTCTTTATAATTCAAACCTCCTATTTATAATATCCTAAACTCCCAATTTAGACTAATTGGTTTATTGGACCTGTAACCCATTCCTATTTGTTACAACATGTTATTTGTACACCGAATCACCCTGAACACCCGACGCGACTCACTAACGAAATAGATAGTCCCGCTGCTTGCTTTTTTCTTTTACCTCTTCTCTCTTTCTAAGTTCACTGCAGCAAATTTGATCTAAAATGATACCTTTTTTTTATAACAACACTTGGAAAAATGTGTCATTTTTCTATAGTTGTGGGCTTGTGTTGATATGAGTCTTTGCGTCGATGAGGGGTGGCTTGT
This sequence comes from Nissolia schottii, assembly GCA_003254905.1. NCBI lineage: Eukaryota > Viridiplantae > Streptophyta > Magnoliopsida > Fabales > Fabaceae > Nissolia > Nissolia schottii. The sequence goes on along the minus strand of QANU01085883.1, from coordinate 311,898 downwards.
ATGGGTGATGACGACGCGTTAGTCAGCGATTTGTAGTGTTAGATCTTCGGGACAAACATGTTGGGTTTTGAAAGATTGGTTTTCTGGCTTTGGTTTTAGAAAGTGATTAGATCCAAAGAGAGGTGACTACTGTAGTCAATTGCTTATAATACAAAGTGTTTCTCTCTTTTTTTTTCCTATGATAATTAATAAGCACTCAAATCACTTTAAAGGAGAGGGGCACAGTCTATTACAACACTCTTTTTTTTTTTACTATGATAATTAATAAGAACTCAAATTAAAGTTTTCTATATAAAGTGTAACATTTTTATTGACTGAAAATTACATTAAAATCATCGTCAATTTGACAATCTTGCAAAAGTAATGTTTTAGCTTTAATAGTGCGGTCTTTGTTAAAAGAAACGCTTTATTAAAAGTGTAATATTTTTTTGTAGTATATTAGGAAGTTAAAATTACATTTTTTTCTTTTTTGGATTTGCCAAATTGAGAATGCCCTTCAACTACTAAAGTGTTCATTTTTTACCGAAGAGAACTTTTAAAACGTAATTATTAAATGTCCTTAAATTAAATTTCTAATAATGTTTTCTCGCATAGCGTGCCTTCACTTTTGAGTGTACAGATGTCATTTTACATTATGCACTCAAGCGCAATTAAAAATTTTATTTATTTATTTTTTTTGTTGAATACAAAAGATTTAAAATTGATGTTCTAAATAACATGTCACTAAAAAAAAAGATTAAATTATTCTTTACGTACAAATTTCACCACGTACATAATCAAACAAAAGTTGACAACGCACTTATTCAGGTTGCTTGGACCCCAAGAAATTCAACGAATTTAAACTTATAACGAAGACCCAGCTCAGTCACAACGTTGCAAGATTCCGATTTGCGCTTCCCACTCCTACTTCGGTATTGGGCCTCCCTGTTGGAAAAAATATTCTTGCAAGGTTCGGAAAAATAAATGTATATATTCAAGATATCCTGTCATTAGTAACACTACTTTTTCTTAACTTGAAATGTCATAATTTTAAAAAGTGATACTAGTTTTTTTGATGCATCGAATGTTTCAAAAATTGAGGGATTTATCGTAACGGACACCTTTTCAAGTGAAATTCTTGTCAAGTCATTAATATTTTTATTGTTTATCTCACGTTTAAGTTTCGCCTTGTTAATTAATGAAGAAAGATCACAATTAACCTCGCGTGATAAAAATTTCATTTAAAGAGAACAAAATGATAATAATTTCATTCGAGAATATTCATTTATTTTATCATGTCATGTTGACAAGTTATTTACGTGGGCTTTTTTCTTTTAATTTAAAATAACAAGAAATATTTTTATTTTATTAGATGTCTGCATAAAAATTATTCTCTAAAAGATATCAAGCTTATTTTAGAAGTAACACTTCTTTTTATAGAAAATTGAAACATATATAATAATAATAATAATAATAATAATAATAATAATAATAATAATAATATGAAATAAACACGAAGGGTGTCGTATATATTTACTGTTAAGCAGGGGAAAAGATAAGCAAGGAGAGGAAGTTATGAGATCATATACTCCAATCACATTGGATTCAGATGTTGGCTACTTCGAATTAGTTGTCAAGGTAAAATATTTGCGGACAAATTATGCAAAAGGATAAATGAATTTTACCGTTTACATTTTTATGCATTTTTATGCAAAAAAAAAAAAAGGATAAATGATAATCATCACATAAATGTGTCTGCATGCAAACAGATGTACCAAAATGGAAGGATGTCCCACCACTTTAGAGAAATGAAGGAAGGGGACTACTTGGCCGTCAAGGGCCCCAAGGTACTTGCTTGTATAGTGACCCAATAAATAAATAAATAAATAAAGAGAAAGGTTATGTTTACAATCCAAAATTTATGAATAGACGTGCACTTCACTCTCTTTAGTATGTTTTTTTCTCTTCTTTTTTCTTATTTTTTTGTTTTTCTCTTTCTTCTTGCCCAATCTTCCATCATTTTTTTTAGCTTATTTTTTAAGAATTCAAGAGTCTTCATTTTGGTTTCTAACATATATGTTGTTTTTTAATCTATTAAAGTTTGTGCATGCGTGTAGGAAAGTTTGAGAATGTTAGTTTAAAAGTTTGTGCATGTTTGGTTGGTCAAAAGTTTGTGCATGTGAGTACAAAAGTTTTTTTTCTTCTTCATCTTCATTTTCGTTTATGTTTCCCTCATATTTCTGTGTTTTTAGTTGTTGAAAAGTTTGTTTACGTCAATTTAAAAGTTTGTGCATATGCTTTAAAATGTTTATGCATGATAGAGATTAAGTTAATGCACTTAGAACATGAGTGGAGCTAGAGATAGAAAGAGAGTGCTACAATTACTTTTCGCTATTTAATGTGTCGTCGATGCAGTTTGATTAGGTTTTATATTTGAAAAAGCTTGCATACGTGTATAAAAAAAGTTAATGTATGTATGTATGTATAAAAATTTGTGCATTTAATACCACTGTGTGTAAACTATGAGTTAATAGTTAGTAGCATCTGAGCTGTACTTGTTGCAGCGCTGATAAATAAATAACTGGAACGTAACTGTAATGGATCTGCACGTGCGTGAGCTTTGCAGGGACGTTTCAGTTACAAGCCTGGGCAAGTTAGGGCATTTGGAATGCTTGCAGGAGGTTCCGGCATTACCCCAATGTTTCAGGTACATGTATATATTTCTCCGCACTTCAGAAAGAAAAGGTGCAATTTTATTGTTCAGCACTGATATTTGGGCATTGTAACTGTCCAAATGCCTATGTGTATCATATATTGGGAACAAAAAAAAAATTGTTATATTTGATACAATGAATAGTATTTTTGATACTAACAGTATCAATGCGTATGCTTATAGCATTGGCACTTGTGCACGCGACACCAACGCATATTAAAAAATGTATTAACATAATTATTTTGTAATCTTCTAAACTTCCATCAAATCACACGCTCTCTCTATTGCGTCATAGTGTTTCTAGCCAAGTCAGACTCTCTCACTTCGGCGTGAAGTTCTCTCGCCATGTGAATATCAACATATATAATAGCAATAAGTATCGAAGTAATAGAAATAGGTATTGACATATTATAAATGTATCAATCTGACACATTTTTCTCTCTCCAACAAATCATACTCTCTCTCTTTTGATCTCACTTTCTCACTCCACAATGTCAAGATCATTCACCATGTGAGTATCAATATAATGGAAATAAGCAGAATGTAATAGACATAGATATGAATATAAATGAATATAGGTATCAACACATTATAAAGATATATCAATGTTTATATAAAAAAAACATTTTTTTAAAATGATGATACATTTTAATTTTTTTTAATGTTGATACCTATTTCATTATAATTTATACCCATTTTTACATATGTTAATATCTACATGTTTTAGAAATAGAGTAAAGAGATTGAGAGTAAAAATAGAATTTGACTGAGAAAGAATGTCAATGCGTTTTTAAGGTGTTTAGGTATTTTTGGTGTAAAAAAAAAACCCACTTATTTTTAGCACATTTTCATGATAAAGGCATGTACAACAAACTCACATATGGGCATTGTTCAACTAAACATGCTACTGACGGAGTTTGAAATTATCATCTAATATCCCCCTTTAAACTCTATGTGAGTAGGTAGAAAATAATATTATTTTTCTTCTTTTTCCCTCACCTTTTTAATTTTCGCAGCTCATAAGAGCCATACTAGAAAACGGTGATGAGAAAACAAAGTTGTCCCTTCTATACGCCAACGTGACAGTGGACGACATTCTATTAAAGGTACGTAAACCTTGCTACAAAATCCTCCCTTTTACATTTTGAGGTTGATTTGGGAATTATAGAGACAGTCTCTCCCGGTAAAAGTAGAAATAATTTGAATTTAATGTTAAGTATTGGACAAGGATTCTCTTGATTCATGATCGGTGATTTATTTGTTTTGTGCTGCAGGAAGAACTAGCTAGCTTTGCAGGCAATTTTCCTGACCGATTTAAAGTCTACCATGTTCTTAATAAGGTTTGGTTGCTCCGTTCAAAAACTCTACCGTTTTGTTGCATTCTTGCAATATATGTACCCCAACTCAATCTCCCTCATTATTTAGGGGTTTTGAAATTTAGGTGGGTTTGGGGAAAATTTTTCGAATATATGGGTTGGAATGAAAAATTACGAAAGTATGGGGTAAATTTCTAAAATCACCGTTGTGCAAGGCGATTTTAGAAAATCCAAAAAAGAAGCAAAAATAGGTTGAAATCGCCACCACCTATGACGATCTCAGATTATTAAAAAAAATTTTAGTTTTAGATGTCTGAAATCGCCACAGGGAGTGCCGATTTCAGAATATGAAATCGTCACCCCTGTTGCGATTTCAGATATAAAAATATAAAAATAAAAAAATTTCAGATGTCAGAAATCGCCACAGGGGGTGGCGATTTCAAACAAAACACCCATATATTCGTAATTTTTTCCAATGGAGCATACTCTAGGATTATAAATTTATTAAGGCCATAGATATGTAAAAAATCCCATTAATTTCAAATGGCTCTACTACTATATGTGTACATACATGCTTTAAAAGTGAGCTCCCTGTTTGAAACAAAAAACATTTTAACTGTAAAGTCATTTTATCTTTGTCCTTTTTTATCTTTAGTTATACAAAAATTAAAGCCGCCTTTCGTTATCTCAATAAATTTTCCTTCTTAGTCATTAATATTCTTTCTAGAATAAATCTATTTATTTAGCTTTTCAACACTATTGGCAGCCCCCTAATCCATGGAATGGTGGCGTTGGGTATATATCCAAGGAGATGATCCAAACCCACTGTCCTGCACCAGCCCAAGATATCCAGGTTGAATCCACAATTACGAATGGATTCATGGTCTTTTTAATAGTTAGTGGAATCGTATTGTTATCCATAATTTGAATAAAACTGATTACATTTTGCAGGTACTTAGGTGCGGTCCACCACTCATGAATAAGGCCATGGCAACTCATCTTGACGCACTTGGGTACACACCAAACATGCAGTTCGAGTTCTAGCACTTCAATATGAATTCCCATTGATTCTTGAAACACTTTTCTTATGGCTTGTGTGGTACATGTGTGTTAAGCGAATTTTATTACATAATTCACTTCAATAAATAAAATTCAATAGAAATGGCAACCATTCATGAGAGTGGCGAAGATCACGTGTTACGTTAACCTTAGTGCTTGCTTCCTAGTGCAAAAATAGGCCAAATCACTGAATGACATGCCAAGTTCAAGTTAATAAATTGATGTTCCGTTTATTTATTTATTTTTACTAAGATATTGCATTTCTATATTAATCGAAATGGGAAACAAATACATCAAGGGCACAAGAACCAAAACAGAACAAAGGGGTAGTTCCCAATATGCCTAAACAACACAAACATATGACAACTTGATAGAAGAGACATAACACTAAACAAGAAAACACACTTTCCAGCGGTTCAAAATACATTTCTCTAATGGTCAAAACTGCCCCTAAAAGCATTTACTGACACTTCAAGAACCGCACCAGTTATGTGTGTTGCGAGGAACTTAGTGCCGATTCCTATGAACCGTCAACACAACTACTGGTAATTACTGAAACACCCTAGCTAGTTGGCTTGTGCTTAAGTCATAAACCATATTGACTAGGAGGTTGTCGCTTGGGGTACAAACTCGTTATCGTTCACCAGTATCTTTAAAATAGGGTTTTACAAAAATATGGACCGATTTGAAACTTCTTTCTCAATTACTGTTGCTAGGAAATTAGAAGCCATGCGTATACGTAGTCGTTTAGAACTCTCAATAATGCGTAATATACGATATAGGAATTCGACTATCCACACATATTTGTAAGATCACATACATTAGCAGTGGTACATATAGGTCTGCCATAATTTCACACACACACACACACACACACATATATCAAGTGTTATAATGTACATTTCATTTTCTACGTTAGACAGTTCTTATTGTACAAACATAGGTTTACCATATATTATACATACGGGGTCATAGGCAGATGGATACTATCCATTGCGCCTATTATATACATATCTTACAATCCTATAGTCTATCTATCACCATAGACCATCCTAGCCTTCCTGCCACGTAACCCTATGCGTCTGACTCCTCTGCAGGGTCTTCCTCCTCCTCGTCCTCTTCCTCGGTAGACGCCTCTGGAACCACGGGGAAATCCCTGTGGGCGAACCGGCACTGGAGCAATGGCGTCACTCTCTTCTTCGTCGTGGTCCTTCGACAACGGGGCCTAAACGGTGGGGTGAGTGAGGCGGGGTCAACCTCAACCTCCCTGAAGTGATGGGCAACTTTACCATCATTGTCGTCGTCAAGGTGGATGGGGTCGTCGGGCATCAACCCAGGGCTCTCATCCACGAGGATCAGATTTCCCAGCGTAGATCCTGCACCCTTGTGTACTCGAAGGGGTGGTGCTAGGAGCAGCGGTGAGTGCACAGGAGCATCGGTGTGGGCGTAGGTACATGTCTCGGTGATTATCCCTATATTGGGGTCATGCTGGCGGGTACTTGTCATCAGCAGGGCAGCCCTCCTTGGCGAAGCCATTGGTATCACCTGGATTCGTAAGCGAGTGGGGGTAAGAACAGTTTGTTCTTAGTGGGAATCCTGAGTCGTAACTATCGCTTCGTTATTCGGTTACGATCCAAGCCACTCAGGAGATGTCTAAGTGTCATGCATACTAGAACTCCTATTGTTTATGATTATCCATTCTAATCCTGAGTAGCTTTACTTAATTTACTAGGTGAGGAGGAATGTCTAATCTTTGCATTATCTATGGCTTCGCGCTTATTAACTGTAGTCGTAGGAGTTAGGCAATATCAGATCGCCTACTCGCGTTGTTTATAGCTTACGTACTAGTCGTCTCGGGTCGTTCCCTTGACGATAACTTATAAGATATACCTACTCACATACCTACTTACATACATACATTCATCTTATCTGCACATAATCTTACACTAATTACACGCTTACAATAAGAAATTTGGATTTATCTGAGATATTCTAATTTTTCCCCCCGTAAAAGTGCATTTTTACGGGTATCATCGGTACATACTTAAACTTCCGATAATGACCGAAAATTAGTATGAAAAATTACTTAAACATAAAATCACATTATTCAAAAAATTCTAATGAGGAATTTAATTTTAATCTAAGGTACTCGTAATTTCCCATTTGTAAAAATTTATTCAATGAGTGCCTTCGATACGTATTAAATTCCAAAGGCGACCATAAGTCGATCCGGATCTCGCGAAATCCCGCGAGATCACAAAACCATTATTTTAACTGGTATTTTTAGGAATTAATTTTTTATAATTTAATTTTTCAGTCTAAATAATTGGCTCGTGTATTTATTTATTATGCGAAATTCTCTTTAAGGAAAAAAACGAGATGTTACACATAGTATGAAGTTGTAATTGTAAGAAGATGTCTATTTAAAGAGAATGAGCCCAAAGTGAGTGAAAATCTCACACTTCTGATGCTGCAATTGGTAAAATGGCAATAACTTTGGCTACAGATATTGGATTAAGATGATTCAGGTCTTCAATTAAAGCTAAGAAAAGCTTCTACAACTTAGTAGTTAAAGCCAAATTGATATTCAACCTCCATTGTGGTGTAAAATCCTTGACAAAGTCAATGTTAAAATATCATTAGCAAATCTTTGACTAAATCTTTTTGGATTTGTTTTCAATTTGTATTTTATGATCCAAATCTTCCCTTCAAATCTCTTCTTCAATTTTATCAAATCTTATTCTAATCTTCTTCAAATCTTCATTGATCTTCTTGACAATTTATTTTTCTACAATTAAAGTAAAAAAAAACTAAAAAGAAAAAAAAAGCCACAAATTGATTTCTAAGATAAAAAATTGTACTTTAAATTATTTTTTTTATTTCTCAAAAAAAAAATAATGTGCAAAATATATTAATTAAATATTAAAATTACACATTTTTAAGTTAAAATATTTAATTATGAAATAATAAAATACGATATAAAAAGTCCATATCACTTATACAATAAAATTTCCGTGGAAAGAGTAGCATAGAGCAAGACAAACCTGATTTTACAGCAAGGGCTTTTCCTAAAATTTAAAACTCCGGTTGGATTAAGCAATTTGTCAGAAGAACAAGAAAGAAGCAACGTGTCAGCTGTTTTATACTAGAAATATTTTTAAATTATTACGTGCTTATAAATCATCTCTTAACCACATTTATAAAAAAATGTGGGAGATTTCACGTATTTATAAATATATCTTTAATTATAATGGCGAGACTCATATTATGGGCCCAAAAAGAAAATTACCAAAATATGGCCAAAATTCTAAAATCGGCAGGCCCCACACCAATTTCAGAAAAATCGAAAAAAAAAGGCCAGCCCTGAAAGCGCCGGGCCCCACGCCGATTTCAGAAAAAGGAATGATGTGACAACGCATGCACAGGGGGCAGGGGGGACAGCGGGCAGGGGGACAACGCGTGGCTGAGGGGGCAGTGGGCAAGGGGCAGCGGTGGAGAGAGTGCAGCGAGAGACGACACGTGTCGTCTCGTTGACCGCGCCTCTGAAATCGGAAACAGCAGCGGTGATTTCAGGTCTGCCGTGACGCAGTGCGGCAGCCTTTGTCCCCGGACCTCAGCTCTTCTTCCATTCCTCTTATTCGCTCATCTATATATCACCATACATTTTCCATGGTCCCCCACATTCTTCCCACTCTCATTTTTCCTCCGAAAATTCCTCTCCAGTTGTGCTCTCTTTATTTTCTTTTTTTTCTTGCCTCTAGACAACTTGGCTGGTATAATTTTGTTTGTTTTATTTATGTAAGTAATTATTTTTTTATTTTTTAATGTAGTGGTAATTTTTTTTTAAAGTTAAGTTATTAACTTTTTCAGTTTAAATAAGTTGTAACAATGACAGTGTAAATTTTATATCTGTAGTTTAGGGAAAAATTATCACCATGGCGAGTAGGGGAGATGACACCATGAACCCGATGTTACACATCTCAGAAAATATCTTGCAAAACAATCAGGTTTAGATTTATATTATTATTCTTATTATTATTATTATTATTATTATTATTATCATTCATTAATTCATTATTATTATTATTATTATTATTATTATTATTATTATACATACATATACACAGATATGTAACATATATATATATGTGTGTGTATTATTATTATTATTATTATTATTGTTATTATTATTTATATATATGTATACATATACACAGATATCTATTATATGTATATATATATATATATAAATTATCATTATTATTATTATTATCTATTTATATATGTATACGTATAAACATATATATAATATATGTATATATAAAATTTTTCCATTATTCATTTTTCGTTTTTAATTTTTAGTCTCAAAAATTAAATTTTGAATTTTCCATATTTCATTTCCCATTTTAAATTTTAAATTGNATTATTATTATTATTATTACTACTATTACTATTACTATTACTATTACTATTACTATTACTATTACTATTTCTATTATTATTATTATTATTATTATTATTATTATTATTATTATTATTTATATATATATATATTATTTCCGAATATTTTTGGCTTTTAATTTTTACTTTAAAAAATGAAAATTTGAATTTCCCATATTTCATTTCCCATTTTAAATTGTTCATTTTCACTTTTAATTTTGAATTTTGAATGTTTTATTTTTCGTATATATATTATTATTATTGTTATTATTATTATTGTTATTACTACTATTACTATTACTATTATTATTATTGTTGTTGTTGCTATTATTTATATATATATATATATATATTATTTCTGAATATTTTTTTATTTTAATTTTTACTTTAAAAAATTAAATTTTGAATGTCCCATATTTCATTTCCCATTTTAAATTTTAAATTATTATTAAAGCATATTAAACTCTCTTGAATAAAAAACCTTATGCTTATGTGAAATATATATATATATATATATACACACACCCTAAACATAAATGTAACCGTAACCCTATACATAAATCTAACCTATACCTTAAGCATAGATCTCCCTAACCCTAAACCTAGGCATAAATCTTACCCTAAACCCCACACCTTACCTAAACCCTTAAAGCTTACCTTACCTTAACCTAAACCCCACACCTTACCTTACCTTAACTTAACCAAACACTAAACATAAACCCATAAACCTAACTCTTAACCTAACCCTAAACTAACCATTAACCTAAACCCTAGCCTACACCATAAACCCTAACCATAACCTAACCCTAACCCCTAACCATAACCTAACCCTAACCCTAACCTAACCATAACCTAACCCTAACCCCCAACCATAACCTAACCCTAACCCCTAACGTCCTCATACACCCGTATTTACAAAATGCTGGTTTACTACAAGTGTCCTTGTTACCCTACATTGAAGTGAACCAAGGACTAATTTTGGCTCTTGTGGAGAGGTAGAGGCCGGAGACCCACACTTTTCATCTGCCACATGGGGAATGTGTTACAACGTTGGAGGATATGAACCTCATCCTTGGGGTTGGGTCAGAGGGGGAGGCCGTTACCGCACCAGAAATTGTGTTCTTCGGACCAGCACTTATAGACTTATGCCGAGAACTTCTTAGGGTAACACCGGGTCCCGAAGATATAGACAGATCGTTCATTAATTCGGTCTAGTTGCACAACAATTTTTGCGGCGATATTCGTGGCGACCTCGACCAGTACGACATGCACCAAATATTGACTTGGCATGCACGCGGGTATATTCTACGTCTCTTCGATAATTTTTTGTTCTGTGACAAGCATGGGAATTGGATCCACTCCAAGTACCTGACCATCTTGAGAGATTTGAGTGGTATCGGAAGGTGTAGCTGGGGTTCAGCCATCCTAGCCATGCTTCAGAGAGCAATGTGTCGCGCTTCGCGCGCAAATTGCAAAGGTATAAGTGGTTGCATGGTGCTACTGCAAGTATGGGCATTTTACAGATTTCCTCAACTTGCACCAAACCCACTAGACCCGAACAACTTCCAGTTTACCCTTGCGGCAAGGTAGTTGTTTATTTATTTGACTCTTTCAGTACTTAGCTTTAGTTTATTAGTACCACTTATTTCATTGTTGATAACTTCACAAATTTTGATCGTCCCAGGTGGGCTGACCATGAGTACATTCCTAACGTACATAACCTTACAGTAAAGGAATGTAGAAGAGCAATAGATGATATGGCCCCAGACCAGGTATAGATTCCCAACCCGAATATATACTTTTGCGTTATTGGTTGTTTCCCTAAAATTAATTGAATATAACAGATTGTTTTTGTGTAGCAGTTTATATGGCAGCCATATCGTTATCCCCAAATTTCCGCCATCATACCTGCTAAAGTGAAGAATAAACGGGGTACGTGGTCAATGGTATACCCATTAATATGCTTTGAGATTGTTGAGTGGCATGCGACTGACCACGTGCTTCGACAATTTGGGGTAGTTCAGCCGGTGCCATCTGGGCCTAGCTGCAATATCCTGGGCCGCTCACACAATGTTGATCTGAGGGGAAATGTACAGGCGTTGCTGGCTGCTAACTGGGTACAAAGGCATCATCCTTGGATCCAGATGTGGCCTAATCGCGCGGCATTGGTCAGTGAAAGACTTGTTAATTACAGACCAACCATGTAGTATTGGCAGTGGTACCTAGTTCATGGTCATAGATCTCTTCGACAAATGTACGACCATCAACAGGTACCTGATGTGTGGCAAGAATATTATCCTTCGCCACCGCATGGTACAGTGCCCGTGAACCAAACACATGGTTTCTTTGTTGAGGGCCCGCAGAGTTTCTACATGCCCGCTCCTCAGGATAGTTTCTTTGCCTCACCACCGCCGGCATAAACATATGCTCTAGTTCTCGAAACGGTCAATCCCCTCCCACAACCTGGTTTATTTGCCTGGCTAAGCGAATAGATGGGTCAACAACTAGACAAGATTGATGAGGACTTTGACCCATTTAACCCTGACCCCTCGTTAACACATCCTCACCAAGATCCAGCTGACGAAGTTATGGTGACTCCATACCCACTTGAGCTCACTGCGGAAGTCACTCCACCTCCGTACAGACCTAATGTTCAATCCCCTCTTCTTGGTGAAATGTACACTGAGCAACACTCGTTGAGTAGAAGATCCTTCCACACAGGAACTTCTTCAAGGAGTAGTGAGCCACGTGTACGCTCACTAAGAAGATCGATTGATATTGATCGTGTGGCAGTACGCAGAGGTGCTTCTGAGCCGTCATGGCCTGGTACAAGGGTAACACCAGGGTTTAATTTGAATGAGCTGCTTGAGGATGCATCAGAAGATGACCACACCAACTCCCAGCCTGATGAACCTCCGAGGCAACCGTCGCCTAGCTCTAGACCGAGGGGAAACTTGTTTACGAGGGGAATCCGTGGTGTACAAAGATGATTGATGCAATGGATGGGGCACCGGGGTAATCGCGATGGACCAAGTACCAGCGACGCAGGTGAGCAGGGATATGATCTTCGTGATTGACAGAATATTAGAGCACCCAACAGATATACCCCAACAGAGGTACCTAGGCACTGTGATTTTGATGAACAAATGTGAATGTGCCTATATCCATCAATATTGCATAATATAACAAATGTTATTCTGTTTATATATAACAAATGTTATTCTTTTTATGGTGGTTATGGTTATAACACATAATGAACATATAACAAATGAATATATAATACATTGTGCTTATGGTTATTGTTCGTAAGTAATTCGTAAAGGGTACGAGGTTACCTGAACGAGTGAGGAAGGCGCCTTGACGGAAGCTCAAAGGTTGGGGAGAAGGCTCCGAGCGGGTTCGGAGGCCTGGACGAAAGCTCCGAGCTGGTTCGGAGGCTCGCACGAAAGCTCTGAGCGGGTTTGGAGGCTTGGACGAAAGCTCTGAAAGGGTTTGGAGGCTTGGAGATTCCTTTCGGAGAGAGTGCGGCGGCGGGGTGTACCTGCAAAGGCACTCCGACGCTCAAGTAAGCACAGGGATTAGGAGAGTTCTCTAAGAGGAGAATGAGAGGTACCTGGTGACTCAAGGGGTCGTGTGCTTTTATAGACGAGCTTAGAGTGCAAAGATAGAGGTAAGATAGAGATAAAGCGGGGGTTTGCTTATCTCCCCCCGGTTTATCTTTCCCCGGTTTATCTTTTCCCGCTTATCCAGGAGTTGGTTGCGGATTGGGGAGGAGAGGTCGCTGCTACCTTCTCTTAGCCTTGTTGGGCCGAACGGAGTTCGAAGCTTTTGGGCTTGCGACCTTCTCCTCTTCTAAGTGCCACGAGACTCCCTCCCTTTGGGCTGGTCTGACTAGGTGGGGAGAGCATCTTCTGCTCCTTAGTAGGTTGGACCCTTCGGACCTTTTAGGGGACGCGAGCTCCTCACCCCTTAGAGGGTTAGAGCTCTCCGACCCTAGTTTTTAGCCCGTAACAGAAGAGAAGTAGGATATTTTATGATATGAGGAAGAGAGTTTATGAGAGGTCAGGGAAGATGAAGCTATTTTGGAGGAAATTAATATATGGAAACGTGTAGGATGGAAGTTGAACATGAGAAAAAGGTGAAGGTGTGCAGGTGAAAAGACAAGACATGGGAATTTTTGATAATGAGTGGTGCAGGAAATTTGATTTTACGTGAGGAAGTTGGTAAAAAAAAATTTTGGGGAAGGAAAATAAAAGTTGGAGACCGTAAAGCTCCAAACAAGAAACCATGGGAGTAAATGAGGGATAAATTTTCTCTTCTCCATAATATATTTAAGGGTTAATTAAGTTTTTAGTCCTTGTAATTTGGAAAAATTTGGTTTTAGTCCCTTAGTGTCAGTTTTAGTCCCTATAAAATATCAAAATTTGGTTTTGGTCCCTCTTGACGGTGGAAGGGTAACGGTGCTGACGTGACACTAGACGTCGCTGACGGGGCGTCACACGTGGACACGCCACGTGGTGGAGCCCGTCTTTTAGCCCAACCCAGAACCCGACCCGACTTGTTAAAAAAAAAATATTAAAAACCCAAAATCCCCAAATCTGCAGGCACCCCCCGACCACGCACCCCCTTCCCCCACCGCATCGCCTCCGGCCAGCCGCCGCCGTCGCCGCAGGGGCTGCTCTCTTCTCTCTACTCGTGGGCTCGCGTACTCGCCATCCTCTTCACGCATGGCTGTCGTNCCCCCACTGCATCGCCTCTGGCCAGTCGCCGTCGCCTCCGACCACGCATCTTCTCCCTCCTTCCAATCCCAACCTTGATCTGCGCCTTAGCTGTCTGCAAGCTATGGCACTCCATCATCTCCTCCTTCTCCTTCTCCAACCACCACCTCGACAGTCACGGCCACAAGCCTTGGTTCTTCCTCCACGGCATCAACAACATCTTCTCCAAGAACAACCAGTCCTTCGCCTTTGACCCTTCCTCTGATTCCTGGTTCCTCCTCCCAGCTCTCCCCACCACCACACACCTGCACCAGACCAACGCCTCCTTCATCGGCACCAACGGCTTCTTCTTCATCACCGCCCCCAAATTCTACTACACTCGTATCCTCGACCCCGTTTGGTGCGCCACGTCGCCGCTCCACTTCCCGAGGATCAACCCTCTCCTCGGCGTCTTCGACGACGGGTCTCCCCTTAACCCCAAGTTCATCGTTGTTGGCGGCATGAAGTTCATTGGGAACTTGGTTGACATAGAGGACCGTTTGGACGTGGAGATTTGCAATCCTCGTCTGGGGACTTGGGAGATTGGTCCCCCTCTCCCGGCAGATTTTAGAAGAGAGCAGCTCCTGCGGCGACGGCAACTTATGCGGCGGCGGCGGCGGCTAGCCAGAGGCGATGCGGTGTGGGAAGGGGGTGCGTGGTCGCGGAGGGTGCCTGCAGATTTGGGGATTTTGGGTTTTGGGGATTTGGGGTTTTTAATTTTTTTTTTAAACAGGTTGGGTCGGGTCGAGTTCTGGGTTGGGTCAAAAGACGGGCTCCGCCACGTGGCATGTCCACGTGTGACGCCCCATCAACGACGTCAAGTGCCACGTCAG
>QANU01085883.1:277397-291133 GCA_003254905.1 Nissolia schottii | reverse complement strand
TTTAATTTGAATGACAAAAGCGCAGATAAGCTTTCTAAGAGATTGGCACAGTTGTGACAAAACCTAAGCTGGGTCAAAATCCTAGAAAGTGGTTAAAAAGGCTTTCATCATCCACTATCAAAGGCAAGAATCCATTGTTCTCTAGGGATCTCGTCAATCCAAGCGGCATAAGCTTCATTATGCTGGCGCAACCTTTCATAACGGCGATTGTATTGCTCGATAGTGCTCGAATACCCTGTAAAACATCTCATGCTCAAATAATAAATATTTGAATAAAAAAAAATGTAACATTTGTGAGTAAAAAATGAAAACAACCCTTACCGATAGCCTTGACAAGCTTTTCCATGAACTTCACCTTGAACCGGTAGGCAAAATTCTGCGTAATGTGTCTGATACAAAACAGATGGTACGCCCACAAACCAACGATTTGTAACATCCCGATTTTTTCTTAGGGAAATAATCGTAAACATAAATATTTAATTAATTTTCTAATCATGATTAGGGAATTAAAATGGGAAACTAATAGGTAGAATATCCCTAGGAAATAAGACGTGTCGCGGTAGGAAGTTCGGCAGACAACCGAGCAGTCGTTGTTCGCCGGCAAAATTTTCTGACGCGCAAAAAGTGTCTGTGGAAATAATCTCCCGGAGAAAAATTCACAAAACACCTTTAAATATTAATACCCTTAGGTAGAGGGGAATTAGAGGATCGCGACGGTACAAACGGAATATTTTTCGGACGACCGTGCTCGACGCACCAACACTGCGAGCGATAAAACACGAGCGAACCGGAACTGGGAAAAATAAAATTTCAGCAGCTGCAAAGGGGAGAGCTGCACGATTTTGAAGAGATTTTTGGGACCAAAAATCATCCCTTAAATCATGCTTCCACATTTCTCATCACCATGCTTTCTTACACTTCAACACCTAATCACATCATGCACCATACCTATGCCCATACCTCCTACTATTCACCACATTTTATTAAATCATTAAAATCAATTAAATCCCCCACCATTCAGCCCTCACCACCAAAGCCTCACCCCAAAATTCCAAGAGAAATTTCATCTTCCAAAATCCTCCATAACCACACCTCAAGCCAAGCTCCAAGAACACCCTTTGTCTCCAAGCAATCAAGCATTCTTACCATCCTCATTCGCCCCCAAGAAACCGAAACACAACCCTCAAAGTCTCCTCATCCTAGTTTCATCTTCTTACCTTCATAACCAAGAGGAACAACATCATCCTCTTCATGGTGCAAGGTTCTCACCTTGGAGAAAGGAAGCTCAAGCTTTGGGAAGCAACAAGGCTTGTGGACTTCACTCCTAACTCTCCTCACCACCACCAAGTTTTCTACAGGTGGGTAACTATGCATAAATCACCTTCCTTGGTGATCTATATGTGGTTATGTTGAGTATGTGATATAATGCTTTTGTTGTTAAAGATTTATTGAGAATAAATATTCTGTCACCTGTTGTTTGTATTTCATGTGTTTTATGATTTATGAATGTTCTTGTTGATGCTGTATATCGCTGGGTCATGTGGGGTTTTGAGATGATTGTGAGAACATGTGAGGAAATGAGAGAAAACCAGCCACAGAGAGTAAGCGCCGAACAGGGTCCGCGGAGGATCCCTAGAGTGACTGAGGGGAGTCCGAAGAAAAATGCTGAGCAGCACCTGTGATGGTATTAAGTTGTTCCGTGGATAGTGACCGAGGGAGTATAGAGTTGCTGAGTAGGGTTCCGCGGAGGATCCCTGAAGAGTAAAGAGGGTTACGTGAAGTTGCTGAGCGGTACCAGGAATGGTTCTGAGTGGGGTTCTGCGGAGGAACCGGGAGTGCTGAGTAGGTCATGTAAAGAGTGCTGAGTGGGCACCAAGAATGGTGTTGAGTGGGGTTCCGCGGAGGTCCCCTAGAGTTGTAGAAGAGTTCTCCCCAAGCTGTTTAATGGAGTCTAGAGTTGCTAAGTGAGCACCAGCAGTGCTGATGGGTTCCACGGAGGATCCCTGGAGTGCGGCGCTGAGTGGGTTCTGCGAAGGACCCCTGGAGTGCCGGGAGAGTGGGTTTCGCGTAGGACCCCTGGAGTGCTGAGAGGGTTAAGCAGAGTGCTGGGTGGGTTTCGCGAAGGACCCCCGGAGTGCTGGGAGAGTGGGTTCCGCGGAGGATCCCTGGAATGTTGAGAGGGCTACGTGAAGAGTTCGGAGTGTTTTCCGCGGAGGTTTATGCATTATTATTATTTAAAGTAATATGTATGACTGAAATATGTGAACTATGTGATAAAGTATGTTCATGCATTATGATTATTGAAAGTAATATGTTAGCATGCCATGCATCATGATAAGGTACATTCAAAGGACTAGAAGCTAATCAGGTAATGAGTAAAGATTATAATGGAAATGAACCTTAGGGAACAAGTCATGTCATATTATGTGCCGAAGAGGAGAAGAAAGAAGAAATGTTATGAGAAAGTTAAGATGAGAATATAAAGAAATGCTATGAGAAAGATAAGATGATAATATGCTGAAATAATATAAGGACGAAAGAAAAGAGGAAAGAATATGAGAAAGAGAAAGAAAAGTTTATATGCTGAAAGAATATGAGAAAGAGAAAGGAAAGTTGATGTGCTGTCGGTAGGTAGCTGGCAGCGGGTTCACTCTTCTGTCAGTTGGTGGCTGGCAGGGGAGATGAACCAATGAGCACAACCCTCCTGTCGATAGGTAGCTGGCAGGATGCGGGGTCACTTCCCTGTCTACAGGTGGATGGCAGGGAAGGGGACGATGGTTGTTGTCGGTAAGTAGCTGGCAATGGGTTCACAGAGATGAATCAAATATGATTATGCTGATAAGTGTTGTAGGTAGGTAGATGGCAACGGATTCACAGAGATGAATCAAATATGATTATGCTGATAAGTGAGATGAATCAAATAAAGAAAAGAATATGAAAGACTGAAAGTAAGAGAAAAGTATGAAAGAGTAAAGTATAAAAGAAGGAAAGAATTATAGTATGTGATATATGCTTGAATGTGTGTATGTATGCAATGTATATGATAAGGTATGTATGGAAGTATGAACAAATACAAAGATGAGTAAATAAGTAAGAAGATAAATGAATACGAAGAAGATAAGTAAATATGATGTTAGTACCGTCAAGAGAACGCTCGAGACGGCTATGTATAAGCGAATGAAAGTAACAAGCACGAGAACTTAGTAAGAAAGATTAGTTCCCCCCTCTCACGTAGTAATGTAGATAAAGTTGTTCAAGACTTTAGGCCAGATCATAATCAGTAGGAATGTTAGTATGCATGTTCACTTAGAGACACCTGAGCGGCGGAATCATAATTGAGTAGAAAAATAAAGAACGACCCCCACGGTTACCCACTGAGGACCCAAGGTTCTCACCCCCACTCCTTTATGATTCTAGGATGGCACGACATGTACGCCGAGACGGAGCCGGTATCGGAAGACATGCAGAGATATGGACGTCAGAGGATTCCGAGGAAGCGACGGACAAAGACTTCTGTTTCATGTTTTAGATTAGCTTAAGGGATTAGGTGCTCCCTTAGCTCATATGGAAATGTATTATGACTTGTATACTTGACTTTATAATTATGTATTACTATTTGACTGTGCAACTATGTGATGGACCGAATACTTGTATGTTTATGTATTCTCTTGTAAGATCTCTAATACTGCCACCCTGCAGTTAATTATTGCTTAAGTCCATTGGGACTCTATCGTTTGTATATTTATATGCTATCTTAATCACGCACGGCTTCTACTTTATAAAGTGATAATGCACACGAATGATTTTCAAAATGGTCCATATTTTCAAGTAAGAAATATTTGCCAAGCTAAAAGTAGGGGCTAGAAGTAACCCCACCAAAGTTGAAAACAGCCTAGTGAGCTTTGTTTACTACGTACGGGGTAAACAGTTAGCTAGGGTGTTTCACATTCGTCGCACTGCAGACTTTATGGACTCATGCCGATCAGATATCAACCCAATTTGTCGCCCCTCGGGTAGCGATTGCCGCATGTTGTGCAAGAAAAAAGACCATGCATCTGCAGTTCGCCCTCAACAATCGCAAATGCAATGGGGACAATTGATTGATTGCCATCTTGAGTTGATGCCATCAACAAAACACCCTTGTATTTTCCATACAAGTGTGTTCCATCGACCTGGATCATAGGCTTGCAGTGCTTGAATGCGTTTATACTTGGGCCAAAACCCCAAAACGCATGTCGGAAATTTAAAGCATCTGACCTCACCGATCCATCTTCGTTGTGCGCTTCAACGGTATTAATGTCCCATGTACACGAAGGATCAAAGTATTGCAATGCCCTCATCCAATATGGCAATTCATTGTACGATTGTTCCTAATTGCCGTACACTTGTGCATTTGCATTTTGATTTGCAAGCCACGCTTTTCTATATGATAGCCAATATCCTACACGGTCCATAATATCTGTTTGTATCAACTTTACTGCATTGTTGGCTTTGCCCTTATCTGTGCCAGAATCATGCCCGCAATCTTCACAGAAGTCAACTTTGAGTGGTCACGTGTTAGCCTCTCTGCAAGGCAAGTGTGCGGGCCAACGAATCTTGTGACCTCCCAATAGCAACTATTTTTCTTGCATGTGGCCCTGATGAGCCATTGACAACCTTGGCTAAACTTCTTGCATTTGCAAAAGTAAGTTGTCGGTTCTGACTCTTTTATTTTGTAATCGGCCCCAATTCGCAAGCAATGGCTTGCAACAACCTCCCTAACTTTATTCCTACTTGCAAAGTATTTTCCTATGTACAAATCATCGCCTACCCAATATTCATTCTGCAGGTCTCCAACCTCAGATGCACGCATCCCCTCAACATTAAACGTCTGCAAGAAAGCTGGTGTATCATTAGGTTGTGCATTTCTTTTACCATCTATATCAGCATTTGAACCATTGGTTAATTAAATGTAATACCAAACAATCAAATTTATAATTCCTATTTAACACATATGCAGTTCTGATACACAAGATCCTCAGCACGAGGCAAGCATAGAGCATACTTTGCATATCTGTCCATGTACATAATTAATTTAATATATACCTAATGTCAGCAATTTTAGTAACAATTGAATAATGTCAACAATTAAATACAATTATATTTACAATCACAGTTGTTATCATAGTTTATATTGAACTTAAATTTAATAATACCTGAATCATCGTCCGATCCATTGCCTTCAGACACGTCACTTTCGTGCTCGCTCCAACTTTCATCGCCCTCTTCCTCCGCCCTAAACTCATCCTCTGACACTAATGGCGCATCAACGCCTTGCAGATGCAACTCGTTTGAGCTTGGACCAAACCCTCCTGATTCAACATTCACATTGGATGCCTCCTCGAAGTTTACATATAAATCAATACAACTCAAATGTGATTTATATAATTCATATTGATAAAACATATACTGAACTTGAGCGTCGTTTGATATTGCAACAGACCAATATTTTATCAGCCCATTCAACAATGACACTAGAGAATTATATCTTATTCTTTCCAAACTCTTTTGGAAATGATGAGATATAACACCACACAGGTCAGTGAATGACATGGACGGCCACAGGATAATGACCTTTGAATCATGAGGACTAACAAACTCAACACCTTCAACGTTATTTTTTCTAACCTCACCATCATAAAAAATATATGCAGCAACACCTCCCCTATCCATTTTCTTGTTTCAAAACTAAAATTACACACTACAAATATTACCCTTGGATTAGAAAGAGAAGAAAGAGAAAACTAAGAACTACTCAAGAGGAAGAAGAGGTGCTGAATGGGAATGAGCAATGAGGAAAAACACTTCACTCCCCTTTTATAGGCCGAATTTAAATTTTTTTATTTTTTTCTCTGAAATTGCCACAATGTATGGCAATTTCAGGGCCTGAAATCTCCCTAAGGTGTGGCGATTTCAAGCTCTGAAATTGCTATACAGTGTGGCAATTTCAGAGCCTGTCAAAAAAAAATTTGAAAATTCTGAAATCGCCCCAGTGAGTGGTGATTTCAGAGCAAAAAAATAAATTTTTTTTTACAATCTCTAAAACCGGTACAGTAAGTGGCGATTTCAGAGAGCAAAACCATACTTCCGTAATATTTTTTCTAACACGATACTTTGGGAATATTAAACTTTTGAAACCATAAAAAAGTAAAAAATCCGCACTTACTACCTTACAAAGTGAGAACAGATTTAAAGGCGTTATGCGTTCAAATTTAAACCAAGGGGTCGTATATTCTCTTTTGTAGCCTTGTAGCAATATCTCTCTGCCTTTGCATTTAAAGCTGTCTTTTTTAATGCATGATCGATGCAGAGCGAAATAATAATGATATGGATGGACTAGTGCATCTCCTCTTACGAAACCCCAATTATACCAAGTGAACAACCCCATGTCCTTTCAAATTCAAGAAAACTGGTATATATAATTATGCTTTTTGTTTCACTTTCATTGACAGCTTAGCTGCCCCTGCTAGCTATATAGGTAAGTCAGAGAGAATTGAATGAGTATGTAGGTTTCCAGGTGTTGTGGTGAGGTCAGCCATGCCCCATGCAACTATAGAGGTAGGGTTTTCTTTTTCTAATTTATTTTTTACATAAATATATCGGAAATTAATCAACTGAGACAATTTGACATTAGAAAAATGTTTGGTGTACACCCCAATCTTACTACTCATATTATCACTAACATTTTTCATACCAATGATGTATTTCTCTTTCTTCTCCTTGTCATCTCTTTCAGGCGCACATTGATTCTGCTTTTTTTTTTTTTTCATATTCGCTCTATTCTTTGACACTCCTCATCCTCCTATTCCTCTTGTGTCTATCGCAGTTATCACCGGCTCATTTTTTTGTTTTTCTTCGTCCTTCATTATATTTTTTCTTCTTATTCTTTTTCATTCACAGTATAGAATATGGACAAAGTACGTGAGATCTGATGCTCCCCCTCCTTCTCCTTCTCCTTCTGTCAGAAATTTCAACATCGATGTGACAAACAAGGTTTAACTCATCAATAAAAATGTTGGTCTAATTACGCTATATGTTTATGCATTTATATTTGTCATGTTTGTGCAATATGGTAGTAGAAGTTTGTGCAACATGCATATTTCCTTTTGTTTTCTTAAATACTAATTTGTGCTAATTGCATGTTATATCTGTGCATTTGTGTTTGAAATGTTTGTGCAATGTGGTAATTAAAGTTTGTGCAATACTCATTAATTGTGTTTGATCTTTTAGTATTTATTGTTAATTGCGTTCGTATGCGTGTGTACTTATGTTGTATATGTTTCTGCAGTAGTGTAACAAATATTTGAGCACTACTCATTCCGCTGATTTGATCTTTTAATATTCAGTGCTAATTGTATTCATATGTTTGTGCTCTTATATTGCATATGCTTGTGCAGTAATGTGTCAAATGTTTGTCCATCAATGTTTGGGTTTTAAACGCGAACGAAAATAGAAAAGTGTAAACAGTCATGCGAACGGCGTGTACTCGCGTTTTAATGAGGGAGTGGAGATTGTACGCAATATTTTTGGTAGGAGAGATTGATAATGGAACTCAAACGTACTTAATGCGTGCGTGGCAGTACATTGACACATTTTACGTGGCATGCATAACACTACTGCTCTTGTGAGAATTATTTAAGTTTGTGCAGATATTTTAATTTTTTCCCTCACATCTTTAAATTGGGTCTCACTCTCACTTAGTTACATTTCATATAATATCATAATAAAGTGATGCCTAATTTACTTAAGTGGCTTGGACGGTCCAATCTGGTTGTACCTTACCGGTGTGTGTAGAAAACTGTTTAGGTCAGAGAGAGAGATGAAGAGATAAGTATATTTTTCAGGTGTACACATAAACAACTCTTTCCTTCCTGTTTTTTCTCTCCTCTCTTTTCCCCCTATTTAAGGGATACACAGTCCCTTCAATCTTTCTACAGTTAATTTCCACCCCATCTCCTACTTTGGTTTTAAAGTTGTTGCTACTAACCAATTGCTTCTCTTTCTTCTTGTTCGTTGGTCTCACCACTCATCATCAGGGCATGGAGCCACCTCAGATCTTGGGAGATGCAGGGGAATGTCACAGCAGTGAATCATCAGGATGGACCATGTACATTGGGTCCCCTATACATCATAGTGATGATGATGATGAAGAGAATGTTCATGAGGACCATCGTGGTCATGCTGATGTAGAGGATCATGATAGTGACGATTCTATGGCCTCTGATGCTTCCTCTGGGCCAAGTCATCATCATGGATTGATTAGCGAAAAGGGAGGCTACGGCGTTGATGAAGAAAAGAGAGATGGTGAGAGCAGAGAAAACCAAGTATTACAAGGTAAAAGGGTGGTGAAGAAGAAGGAGGAGGTGGCTTTCGTGGGGGAAGAGGGTCCCGAGGGTTCTTCTTCAGCAAAAGGCGGTGGCAAGGTCAAAGTGAGAAAAAATCACTGGCTGGGAAAAGGGGAATAGGATGCAAGTTGTTTTTTTTATCCCCTTGTGGATCGCGAAACAAAAGTTTTTAGAGTTCTGCTACACGTACACAAAAAATTATATACCATACGTGCACCTCGTACTTATATGCATGAAGTTTGTGTTTTAACTCATGTAATGTTTGTGCACTTGATTAAATATAGTTGGGAATATCATTTATAAGTTTGTAATGTTTGTGCGTTCGTGAGAATAAAGCTTGTGTATTATTAATGGTGTATGTATGAACGTATGAAATTGGGTGTACACATGTAGCGTTTTTGAAGTTTTTATTATTACACCATGCATCATCGTTTGTCACATAAATTTTGTGGCGTCATCTTTTTAACGTAGTTGTTCATGTGTGATATGGCATAAAGTGAAATCTTGTTTTGCTCTAAAAGAATCTAAGATAAATTCTCAGGGAAATTGATTATTATTATTATTATTATTATTATTATTATTATTATTATTATTAATGGCTTGTATTCTTATCTAGGTTTTATTCTTTTATTTATGACAAAATATAGCTAAGATTCGATGATTGTATGAAGAAATGTCATGGAACAGATTATCCATATCATGTTAATTTCTAATTATCTCTTACAGGATGTGTAGATAGATGGACTCTCTTAGTCACTGTTTGTATGAGGCATTAGATCGCTTTAGTGAAAGTAATTTACCTTCTGGTGATTTTTCTTCTTAAAACTAGGCATAGATTGAACATCACCAATTTCTAAATTTATTTTAATTATTAATTTTTTATATAATCTATTAAGTGATAATTTGTTTTATTAAAGTTTTTATGAAAAACTGATTTTTTATAATAACATTACTGAAAATTATATAAAATGATTTTTAATATTTTAGAAATAGGGTCAATTTAATAAAAATATCACAATCCTAAAATAATCAACTTCCGCTTATAAAAGGAAAGAAGTTCATAATTTTGGCTTTTGATTATTTACTGAAAAGTAGCTAGCCTTTATACTAGTCCAACTTTTAGTCTTTTACTCAAACAAGTTAGATTATGTCCGGTCAAAAATAGAAAATGTAAAAATATGAAATAATTTTAAATGTAATTATGTGCATTTGTTATTTTTAGGGTTTGTAAATGTCTAATAGGATAAGACTTAATATAAAATCTGATAATATAAGGTTTGATAAATTTTTAAAATTATACCGTGTTTAGTATGACATAATATAATATATTATATATAATAATAATAATAATAATAATTTTTACAAAAGTTTATTAATTATTTAAATATAAATTCAAAATAAATATTATTATTTGAATTTTTATTAATAACTAGTTAGTAGCCTGTGCTTTGCATAGGGATAGAAGTAATTTTTTTTTTTATAAAGATAGAAATATTTATTCCATCAGATACAATAAAAGAGAAATAGCCCATAAGCACAACATAAAATAAATTTGGCTTATGCGGCACAAAAGCATGAAACTCCCAAATGACAATCAAGCCTAAAAAATTCTCAAAGAGGATAAGATGATAAATAATTATCTTGAAGTTCTTAAACACTTCCGTGGAACAACAATAGAATGCCCCAATGATTTGCATGACACAAAAACATTGAACATAGTAATTAGGGGTGTCAAACAGGTCGGCCCAAAATTATACCTCTTTTTAGGGTCTGGCTCGTTTATAGTTAATTCGTGAGCCTAAACGAGCCACCCCACTAGCCTTTTATTTTAAAAAAAAATATTTTAAAATTTTGATCTAGTTTTTATGGTTTTAAATACAAAATTGTGAATAAGTATGCACAGTTATTTTTAACTATTTTTTATTGTCTATCTATTAATTAATCATAAAGAAATAGTTTAAATGGTTGATTGTGAGATTATATTATCTTTTTTGTTCCTTCAACTATCTTGCTTGAAAGATATCAAATTCTAGCAAAGGCTATTTGAAATCGATTCATGAATTAATACAACTTTCAGTAATTAAATGACGGTATATAATATTGATGTGAGTATTGTAATGTTATTGATCAAAAAACACAATTAATTGGAACTCTTTCTTGTAGATTAATCAATAATAAACAAGGTTTGAAACTATATATCAACTTGTTAGGCATACGTAGACACTCATTGAAGGAATGAAATGCAAAATTTATCAATATCTATGTCATAGCACTTTAGCTTTATAGCAACATAAATATAGTTAAGTAGTTAAACATAACAAATAGTTAAAAATGCTCAATTATAAGTCTAAATAGTTAAACTCTAAACTACAAAATAAAATTTAGAGTCCAAAATGAAACTTTTAAAATTTTGGTATTTTAAAAAAAAATTAAAAAAAAATTCACGGGCTGGCTAGTTTAGCCCACGAGCCAAACTATTTTTTTTTCAAATTTTCATGGATCCATTTTTTACATGTAAAATTCGTTCATTCAACCGAGCTCGCAGGCCGAACTCATTTTGACAGCCCTAACAGTAACTAAAGAAGAAAGAGAAATTCTTAATCCTAAACCTCCTAAAAACAATTATGAATGACTAATCTTCAAGGTTCTTGAGGAAAAAAATTGGTTTTATGTCTTCATAGACTTTAATTATCCTTGCCAGAGGCATCCCATTCCGTGGGTGCATCAATGGGGTGCCTCTAGGAGTATGAAAATATGTCGTTGAGAGCAATCTCCATTTAATTTTCCTATACAAACTCTGCCACCAATCCTTAAAATTGAAATTTTTTTTTTTTTTTAGATTTCAGATCTTCGGCCTAATAGAGATTAACACACTAATGCAAGCTGAAAGCTTGCCAATTCAGTTAAGTCAGTTTCACAGCTGTGGTTACAGCTGTTGTGGCTATAAGTTAGTTACTTGGTTGGCTATAAGTTAGTTACTTGGAGAAACTTGTGCTGCAAGCCAAGTCCCATCTTGTATATATATTGTACATTCATTTCAATGAGAATTTGAGAATTCATTTTCAATTCACAATATTTCTATCATGGTATCATCACTGCATTACTGCTTCCGCATCTCTGCTCTTCTTTCTGCTCCTCTTTTCGGTTTTGTTCTTGCGCCAATGGTGCTTCTGATACAAGCCGTTTCGAGCCTCATCCTCTGGTGATTCTTCTCTCACGAATTCTCCAACCTCTTCTTTCTTCAATTTCTTTCTGCAAGTTTCAGCACTGATTCTATGGCTGAAATTCCACCAATTCCTCCTCAAGATCCTGCTCAAGATCCGTCTTCCCCCTATTACCTCCATCCAAATTAGAACCCTTCCCTCATTCTTGTTTCTTCCCTCTTGAATGGCTCGAATTATCACAGTTGGTCCAGGGCAATGCGTATGGCTTTGCTGTCCAAAAATAAGGTGAAATTTGTTGATGGATCCATCCTTATGCCTCCTTCATCTTCAGCCATCTTCAACCAATGGGAGAGATGCAACCACATGGTGCTCTCTTGGCTGCTTCGGGCTGTAGAACCATCAATTGTTCACAGTGTACTGTGGATTGAGAAGGCCTGTGAGGTGTGGAGTGAACTCAAGGAGAGATTTTCACAAGGGGACTTATTGCGGGTTGCAGATCTTCAAGAGGACATATCAGCAATCAAGCAAGGTGACAAGTCTGTTACTCAGTTTTTTACTGAATTGAAGGTTCTTTGGGATGAGTTTGATGTCTTTCGTCCCCTCCCAACTTGCAAATGCACTGTGGTTTGCTCTTGTGGTGCCTTCAATGAGATCAAGAAGCAAAGGGAGGTGGATAGATCAATTAAATTTCTGAAAGGTCTGAATGACTCCTATCAAACAGTGAGATCACAGATCCTAATCATGGATCCTGTTCCCAATCTCAATAGAATATTCTCCTTGGTTCTACAACATGAGAGGCAGCTGCATTATGATTCCGGATCCAAGGCGCTTCTCAATTTTTCTCCTGCAACTCAGCAGCAAAATTCTGCTCCTGTAGACACTAACCGCATCACCAAGGACCAAGGGAAATCTAAAAGAAATGCCAAGAAGTGCACTCGCTGTGGTTATTTTGGCCACACAGTGGATGAATGCCATAAGAAACATGGCTATCCACCTGGCTACAAGTCTAAAAAGTCTGTTAATGCTGCTGTAACAACTGAAGATCAGCCTCCTCAGCAAAATACTCCTCAGCAGTGCTCTTTCAACTTCACTGCAGAGTAGTACCAGAGCTTTCTAGCTCTCATTCAGCAGCCAAGGCAACCTGCATAAGTTAATTTTGCTCAGGCAAACAATGCCTCTTCCTCATCTCTGCTAGGTAACTCTAGTAGAGATTTATGGATTCTTGATTCAGGGGCAACCGACCATATATGCTGTTCTACCACTTATTTTCAGTCTTTTAAGTCCATTGATCTACCAATCCCAATTTCTCTTCCAAATGGACAAATTATCACAGCAAAATGCGCAGGAACAGTGGTATTCAATAGCAATTTCTACTTGACTAATGTCTTGTACTTGCCTAGTTTCAGTTTCAACCTTATAGCTGTTTCTAAACTATGCCAGCAATTGGCATGTCATCTGACTATGTTCAATGACAAATGCCTCATACAGGACAATCACAGCTTGAAGAGGATTGGAGCTGCTAAAGCTGTCCAAGGCCTTTATATTTTAGACAATTCTAGTTCCTATAATTCACTAGCAAATGTATATGATGATATTGCTAATAATGCTGTCCTGAATACTGTTACAGCTGATTCTATTTCTGCCAATCATTTTCATCTTTGGCACTATAGACTTGGTCATGTACCCTCTCAAATTTTTCAAATAATACACAATAGCAATTCTGTCATTGATGACTCTCCTCTTACTTCTTGTTACGGACTGGGCCATAAAGGCCCATCCCAGCGACCCGACACCCAGGCCTTTATCCGCGGACCCGACCCGACCTCTCACAAACGATCACCGACAAGGTCGCCACTCTCTGGCCACTCAGGGATAACGGTTCCGAGATCCTCGTCGCCTTCCGCGATATCCGGGGTCAGCGCGCAGATCACGGCTCTCTCCCCGCCTCCGCGATACCCGAAACCTCCTCCACCACTCCGGCTATATAATAAGCCTATACCCCAGGTACAAAGACATCACATAATCATTCACTATACTCCTTCGACCCTTGCTTACTTGAGCGTCGGAGTAATTGCAGGTACACACCGCAATTGCGAGTCCAGAGATCGATCGTGCCAAGGTCAGAGTTCTCATTCGGTTCCACAGTCTCAGGATTCAGAGTTTGTACCGAGGTAGATACTTCGGAACA
>QANU01085883.1:264772-276538 GCA_003254905.1 Nissolia schottii | reverse complement strand
ACTACTTGGACACTTTCAGTCCAGTGGCCAAGATGACTACAGTTAGGCTGCTGCTCTCACTTGCATCCATTAAAGGCTGGTTTCTCCACCAATTGGATGTCAACAATGCCTTCCTACATGGGGAGTTACATGAGGAAGTTTATATGAAGTTACCTCAAGGCTTTCACAGCACTAAACCGAATCAAGTTTGCAGGCTGTTAAAATCTCTATATGGGTTAAAGCAGGCTAGTAGGCAGTGGTTTTCTAGGCTCTCAGTTGCCCTCCTCTCCTCTGGTTACACTCAGTCTCAGTCTGATCACTCTCTCTTTACCAAGTCGTGTAACAATTCTTTTACAGCCCTGCTAGTTTATGTTGATGACATAATTCTTGCAGGAAATGACATGTCTGAAATTTCAGCCATGAAGGCTTCCCTTGACAATTTGTTCAAGATCAAAGACCTTGGTGAGTTGAAGTACTTCCTTGGCCTCGAGATTGCCCGGAGTACCAAGGGAATTGTCATCTCTCAACGAAAGTACTGCTTGGAAATCATCACTGATGCTGGCTTACTTGGGTGCAAGCCTGTTGCAACACCCATGGACTCATCCATTAAGCTTGTCAAAGATTCAGGTGACTTACTCTCAGAACCTGTGCCATATAGGAGGCTGATTGAGAGGCTTATTTACCTCACAACCACACGGCCGGACATTGCATTTGCTGTGAATCAGCTAGCATAATACATGGCTGCCCCAACATCTTTGCATATGCAAGCTGCCAACAGAGTGTTAAGGTACCTCAAATCCTGTCCTGGCCTTGGCCTGTTCCTACCAACCTCATCTGAGGTCCAACTCAAAGCATACACAGATGCTGATTGGGCAGGGTGTGCAGACACTAGGCGTTCCACAACAGGTTACTGTGTTTTCCTTGGTAATTCCCTGATCAGCTGGAAGTCTAAAAAAGCAGCCTACTGTATCTAGATCTTCATGTGAGGCAGAATACAGGGCACTGGCAGCAGTCACTTGTGAGCTGCAGTGGCTAGCCTACCTTCTCAATGATCTCCATGTACCGCAGGACAATCGAGCAGCAGTCTTCTGTGATAGCAACTCTGCAATTCAGATTGCGCGCAATCCAACCTTCCATGAGCGCACTAAGCACATTGAGTTGGATTGCCACATGGTGCGCGAAAAGGTGCAGTCTGGCTTCCTCAGCCTGCTTCCAATTCAGTCTAAGCTACAGCTAGCTGATGCCTTAACTAAACCCCTTTCACCTGCTGTTTTTCGTTTTCTAATTGCCAAACTTGGCTTACTTGACATTTACAAAGGAGGTTCTTCGCCAACTGATACTCACCAGCAGCAAGCCAAGTTTGAGGGGGGGTAATAGAGATTAACACACTAATGCAAGCCGAAAGCTTGCCAATTCAGTTAAGTCAGTTTCACAGCTGTGGTTACAGCTGTTGTGGCTATAAGTTAGTTACTTGGTTGGCTATAAGTTAGTTACTTGGAGAAATTTGTGCTGCAAGCCAAGTCCCATCTTGTATATATATTGTACATTCATTTCAATGAGAATTTGAGAATTCATTTTCAATTCACAATATTTCTATCACGGCCTCCCCATCCCTTTCTTCAACATCTCCATCACTTTCTTCTGATCCTTCCTCCTCCATATATAATTTACTCTTTCAATCAACAATCAAATCGACAGAAATTAGAAGGAAAAAAAGGAGTGAAACTAGGGGCTAAGGGCCACTAACCACGGAGTTCTGCTACGCAATGCAGAGAGTACTCATCAGTGAAGAGCCTTGAGAACACGATAATCCTTGACGACAAACAAAAACCAAAGACAGCAAAGCCATAAGCAAAAGGAACCATTGATGGCAGTGGTTGTTGTACTGCAACCGCCTTTTGTTGCAACTGAAGAGATGGGGTTGCACCCTAAACAACGAACTATTAGAGACACGTCTGAAATAAAATCATTTTTTTTTAGGTTGCCTGCCCGTTAGGTCTCGAACTCAGGACCTTACTTAAGCGATACCAACCCGCTTACCACTTAGACCGCGATACCAACCCCCGTTGGTTCTGAAATAAAATCTTAAATGCACAAGAGACCTGATGGCACGAGAAAACCACAAGAAGGAGTGGTCGGTGCACAAGGAACCTTGTAGTCACCCAAAAAAAAAAAAACCTAAGCGACTTTCTATCCGTTTTTTCACTTGCCCTTAAGAATATTTTATTGGAGATAATTAATGAGGATTTCATTGGACATTATTAAGTAAAATAGTTACATTTATTTATATATATGGTTTAAAATTAGTTGTAATTGTTTAAAAATTTTGATGTAATTTACATATCTTTACTATGATAAAACTTCCAAAAAAATTCTATTGAAAAAGATACTATTAAACTAAATATATTTGTATGATATTAAAGATCTAATATTATTTAGCCCAAAAGAAAAATTAATATTATTATACAATAACCCAACACAAGAAAAATTTACTACAATTAACAGAAAAAAAAAACAAAAAACAAAATTCTCACACCAAATATGATTGAAGGCGGAAGTGAAATAGGTTTAACAGTAAAACTTCACTCTAATTAATATCTTCCTATTTTAAATTTGACAAAGAATAACTAAACCAAAAAAAAAAATTTTAAAAACTGATTTGACTAAGACATCAATTTCTATGACTAAATCAAAACTTGTAATAAAAGATGTAAAAAAGAGCTTTATCCGAAAGTTTCACACAAAACATTGGGCACGTACAATCTAACCCTATTCTGGTGGTAGAATGGCTTTGCCTAGTCACAAGAGCAGATCAAAATTGAGGTAAGCACCAAAACTGGAATTGAATACTTCTGCTGGTTTAATTGACTACTCTTTAGGCATGGGCCCTTCTTGATTAATATAGGGGCGAATCAAAACGAACTAATAGTCATCACAAAGCTGGAAGGGTAGGGGGCATGCCATGCCCCATTAATTTGAAGCACCAATTTGGATGTTCCCCACATTGAAATCATCCCCATGACACATAATGGCGTATTACCGGACAGGGTAAGACCCATTCGTTATTCTTCTTGTTTGTCTTTCTGATGGCTCCACGTAATTAAGGATTGAATATATGGTTCTTTTTTCCATCAAGACAATGTTTTTCCAAAGATGGAGATCTAGTTCTCTTTTACTCTGTGTGTGTGTGTGTTTAGTACATTACTGTGTGTTTTTAAATTGCAACTTTCATAGATTATTGTTATTTGTTTTTTTGTGAAGTGAAAACGTTACATTTAAAGGAAATTGATAGATTGACTAGTCAATTATCGTTGGTGGATTTTTAATAAATGTAACATTTTAGCTGATCATTTTTTCAGCTCATTTCGTTGATCTCCCATCTAAAATTGTTATTCTCATGAATCAGTGTTGCCTAGTCTAGATAAAAGCGAGCATTGGAAGCATAGATTGTTGCTGGAAAATGTTTCATTTTAATATTTTATTTGAAGGTACATAATAACATGTATAGACATAAGATGAAATATTATAGTTAATAAAGTCTTGCTCACTTGATATTAGTGTCTTTCATTTCTCTAAAGGTTTTGAGTTTAAATCTCTCTATTGAAACCAAAATAATATTATATGTCAATGAAAGAGTCGTAGCTATTAAGACAAAAATGATATTTGTACAACCTAAAAACATTTAACTGCATCCAACTAAACATAGAAAATAATGTTACAAATTAGAGAAACAAATAATATCAAACACATAAATGAATAATATCAAACACGCAAGTGTAACATCCTGCTTTTCCGCTATTATAAGAACTATTTTACAATATCATCAACATAGTTTATCTTTTATTATTAATCATATATTGTTGAACCTCTTTTGCACGAAATAATTCTGGAGAATTACTTAGTGCAAACGCAAAAGATTGTTTTAAGACAGTACAAACGATTAAGAGTTCTAGGTAAAGAACATGGACATGAATTTAGAATGCAAGAAGTGGAGAAGTGAAATTGTAATACTTTTATTTATGATCATCAAAAAGTGATCCCAGAATACAATAACCTTGCGAAAGCAAAGGATTAACTTGCAAGTGATAAAAGAAAGGCAGTAAAGAACTAGGGACTAAGAACTACTCCTACTGAAACAAGAAGTAAAATGCAGAAAAGTAAAGGGAGGTACATTGGGTTTTCACGTACTGTTGTTGCCGACTGGGGACTTATGTGAGTATTTGGTAATCAATGAACCACCCTAATTCAAACCCAAAGCCCTCTATTTATTGAGTTTCAGGACTTCTAACTATCATTTTCCGCTCTGACGACGATTACCATTTGGCCTGTTGTGGTCCCAAAAATTCAGACCAATTAAGCCAGTCTGCTTGACACGTACGTGCAGCGGTTTTCTCATCACGTGTCCTTCGTATGCGCTTCAAGTTCTGAAAATGGGTAGTTATCACCCTTCGTGCTCCACATCAGATGGGAAGTTACCTTCGTTATAAGAGATATCTGTTGATAATCGTTCCTTCCCAAAAGACTACCTTTGAATTGTATCATACTTTTCTCGTCAAGTCTTGAATCGTGTCGCAATTCTAGTCTCGTATAGGAATCTTTCCACTCTAGTGAGACCATCATTTCTTACGTGACTTTTCACCCTTGCGATAGCCTGGATTTATCTTCTGATTCATTGGTCGCAAAGTAGTATCGTCAACATGTTTACTTCGCTTTATCTAGTAACCTTAATATATAACCAACCATTCCAAGGCTGATTTCTGTTGCCTGTCATTTATCATCAACTTTTACTCTTTCTGTCATGACTAACTTATTGGATTGCTATTCATGTCGCCAACCTTATCAATATTCATGTTGCCAACATTGTTGTATTTATGTCGCCAATATTTTTTTTGACGATTACATGTATTATCAAAACTCGCTCCTATTTCCTTTCAAGCTTTCTAGTCGCATTGCAAATTTTGGCGACCCTAACAGATGCCCCCAAGTTCTCACCTTTGAATTTCCCGTCTAAGAAAAAAGGTGGGAACTTTAAATTTTAACATTTTCACTTGGAAGGTACTTATGTAAAACACTATTCTGCTCACATTTTCTGAGGTCATCTTAAATGTCACATCAATCATTAGTAAGTGGTTTTCGATGCAAAACCCTTACACTTCCGCCACCGTAATCATTCTTATGTACTCCCATATCATCATTTCTTTAAAACAGGGGTAAAAAAGGGTAAAGATAAAGTTACCCCACTTTTAATCTTCTCTTTTCTCACAACCACCATTCAATATAAATAACCCCTTCATTCCTCGTTTTCTTTTTTACTGTTTCATCATCTTTAACCTCCTAACTCTCCATATCCTTTGAGCTTCCTGCAATCTTCAGAGTAGATTGCTTTTTCTGTCCCAAATCCTTTCACTCCACCCTTCATCACCACTTTAATGGTGTCTAAGAATACCAAAACTTCCTCCTCCAAGGGCAAGTTGTAACATCCCGTTTTTTTCTTAGTAAACAATTCGCAAAATAAGTACATAATAATTCTTGATTCAGGTTAGCAGGGCTTGAATAGAAATTCTTAGGTTAAAAATGTCTGTAAAAGCTAGGGTTTGTTGTTTTGAGAAATTTCGCAAACACTGAATTAGTTACTTTTGGTCATCGAAATTTAACAATGTATCAAAGGTATCTGTAAAGAATATTTCTCAGGAGCAAAATTTGCAAATACCTTTGGTTGACCTAAATTCCATATTAAGAAAAATTAATAGATCGCGATGGTATGTCCATAATATTTTTCGAACGACCATACACGAAACACTGGGACAGCGAACGACTAAACACGATTAAACAGGACTGGGAGGAGCCAATAGATCAGCCATTACACGGCCAACAAGTCAACAAGTCCACCAAATTATCCAAGGTAATTAATAAATTAAATTACAAAGGGCAAAATGGTAATTTTAGGGGCATGGCCACAAAATTCAATGGCCATAAATAGCCAACCCCAGCCCATTTGCTTCCAATACCAAATTTTCTCTGCCAAGTAGTTTCGGTTCTGTTCGTGTACGCTGCGGTTAAGCTGCCAGAATTTCGGAGCAAGCTAGGAAAAGCCTCAAACTTGGGGAGCCACTCTCTCACACCCTCCTCACCATCAACCAAGCATTAAAGGTATGACCACATCTATCGAACTTATACCATCACCATACCCATGGCCGTGCAGTAAGGACAAGTCTTTGCCTTGCTAGTCTACGGGGCACAAGGTGGAAACAAGTACGTTCAAGGTAAGTAAGTGGGAATGGGTAGTAACCTTAAACCGGAAGAAGGAAGACCCATAAACTCTGGCAACGCTGAAAATTTCGAGGGCGAAATTTTTCTAAGGGGGGTGGAATGTAACATCCCGCTTTTTTCTTAGCGAAAATCTCGCTAGATAAATGCCTAGAAATTCTCTTTGTAGGTTAAACCATTAGAAACATGAACCTAGGTTAAAAACTTTTGTAGAAATAATTCTCTTTCATTTTCATAAAATTCTGCAGACACTAAAATAAATCCTTGTTGTCCTCTAAGTACAATAGCGTGTTTAAGGTATCTGTAATATGTACGGGTACAGAAGAGAGCTCAGAAATACCTTATATTAACCTAAATTCTTTCTTAGAAAAATTAGGAGATCACGAGCACATGATCAGAATATTTTTAGAATAACCATACGCGAAGTACCGGAACCGAAAACGACAAAACCTGATCAAAATTGATCTGTGTGTGACCCTTAATTCTTGGCCACAAAAAGTGGCCAAGACACAAGCATAATACACGGCCAAGAGGAGGCCAAATGGCCAAGTCAATGGTCAAAGGAGGTGAGTCATGCCATGAGTCACCATAAGTTAGGTCATGCATGATGTCACATAAGGGCAAAATTGTAACTTGGTCCAAGGGCATTTTGGAAAAGTGGAATTTCGGCCAAGGCCTATAAATACCCCATAAATCTGAAATTTTGGAGAGAAAAAGAGGAACATTGCCAAAACTCTATCCAATTCCACACCCAGCTGTTATCTTGTTAAACCACAGACCCAGAAACTCTCCTACACAAACCCTAGCCAAGATTCTTCAGAGATCCCCTAACCTTAACCCACCAAAATCCTCTTGAGTTTGTAGAGAAATCTTGGAGCAAACCTAGCTTAGGAAGAGCGTATGAACGTTGTAGCAAGGCAGGAGCCTGCAGAGAGCATCGGAACTGTAATCAGACGTGAACAAGTGGGTAAGCCGACTTATCCACTGCCTATGTGGTTGTTTGTTAGATGATATATGATGTTAGGATGTTGTATGTGACCATGATTATATATATGTGTTGTTGAGATTTTTCTGGAAATTGCTGGTGCTATATGTGATGTTAGAATTTAGGAAAGCCCAAGCTGTGAATAGGACTATATCACGTTTTTAAGAGGAACTATATGCTGGGAATTTTATCTTGAAAAAATAATGTTATTTTTAGAATCTCCACAAAAAATTGAGTAGGGACGTCAAGTTTTGTGATTTTTGGAGTCCTCGACGAATTTCTCAGCAAACAGATGCAAAACGATGTTTTCGGGCATACAAGAGTCAACCGGGTATTTCGAAAAAGTGATTGGAAAATTGGGTTGACTTTCATGAAATATGGGTTTAGAACTATCAAAAACCTTAAGGGAAATTCTTGAGCCCATCGGGGTTTTTGACAACTAAAATTCCAAAGAAAACAGGGTTTTACGAGTGAAAAACAGCATTTTGGGGAAAAAGGGACAAAACAGCCATTTCGTGATTTCGGGATTCAAATCTGAAGTTCTAAGTGTTAAAAATGATCTTAGAGCTATCAAAAACCTTGGGGTAAGGTCTTGGACCTCTCCGGTTTCTGATCACTAATTTCTGACAGAAAGTGGACATTTTCATAAAAGCATTGAAACATCGTAGTTTCAGGCTATGCTTAGGGTGATGTTATGGGTGAGTATTACCTGCCATATTATCTGAGAAATGTCTATTGTACGAATATATCTATGTGTCATGAGGACTCTGTCGTCACTAGGTACAGTAGGACGACTGTAGATAACTAGAAGGTCATCACCTAAATAATGTAAAGAGCATAATTGAACCTAGGAATGAAGAGGTACCGGTCCCAGAGATTCTGGAGTTCCTCAAAGAAAAGTTAGTTATGCATATGACTAGGATGAGCCTTATCTCTTGGCACGTCTACGGACACGCCGCTCACCAGCCCAGCAAGATGGATTGGTCAATGATGACAAATGAAAAGAAAGAATGAAAGAAAGAAAAAATGAATGTTATAAGGATGATGTCACACCTAACGATGATGATAATGATGATGATGATGTATATGTATAAGTCCATACCTGGCTGCGTCATGAAGGCCAGCCCCTGCCTTCCTACAAGAGGAAGGTTAGCCCAATTGATAGTCGATAAATGGACCCGAGATATCCATTGGTGGTTCACAACCACTCAGGTGAAAGCGCTGCCTGGTCGTCGTCAATCTGAGAGTAGAAGTGGTTGTAGTCGTATGACAACGGCTACAAAGGTGGAAGACTTGAGAGGAACGTGACCTTAGTCTCAAGTTCAACCGGGATCGTACAAGGACACAACCCCAGTCTCAAGTTCAACCGGGAGCGTATGAGAATCCCGATCCCCTCATGCATAAGATACGTAATGAATGAGTATGTGATGCATGAGTATACAATGAATGAGTATATGTATGTAAGTCTATGTAGTATGTAAGTATCGTCAAGAGAACGCTCGAGAAGACCTATGTGGACGAACGAATAAAGTTAATAAGCACGAGAACCTAGATAAGGAAAAGACTAGGGATTCCCCATAACCTAGTAAAATAGATAAAGCTACTCAAGACTGGGAGGAATGATAATAACCAGTAGGGATCTAGTATGCATGAACACGTAAATCTGATGTCCTGATGGTTATATATTGCAGGTTCTCATCTCCGCGGAAGCATGGTTGGGTTGGACAAGTTGAAAGAGTTTCACAAGATTTTGAACGCCTCCACACGAGATGAGCTTCATGAGATGAGGGCGGCTGAAGAGAGTGGTGCCGCTGCTTAAGAGGAAGAAGCGTCGGTTCCTTCTCCTCGGGTTGTTCAATCTCCTACCGTGCTATCGGTGCATTCGACTTCAGGGGGATCTATTTGTCGATCTCCTTCGCGGAAAAGGCCACGAGGTAGCTCATCTGGTGGCGAGCGTAATTGGAGTAATTCCGCGCAACTGCGTTGTGGGCAGATTGCACGTGCCTGCAATTTCGCATGGCCGAAGGATGTTGATTTCTTCCCTTTGCTGAAGCAGTCTCTTTTGTATGACAAGGCTCGGAAAGAATTGGAGGGAATTCCTCCTAGGGGGCCAAGGGGCAGACAATTCGATTTCTCGAAAAAGCCGCCGGATTGTTGACGTATGTCGTTGATGCTGGGCTTGGTTCCAAGGAAATGGATGCATGTCGGCGAGGGATTTCAGAGTTGAAGGGTGACGTCGACCGCTCTGCTAAAGAGATCCGAAAGTTGACGGCTCAGTTCACTGTTTCTAAAGAGAGGGCGACGAGGCTGGAGTCTGTTGCGGATGTTGCATCTTGCGATGCCGAAAGGAAAGTGGCTTTGATCGCGAAGAAATATGCTTTGTTGGATGAGAAGGCTGCTTTGGTCGAGGAGAAGGCTAAGGCGTTGGAGGAGATGAAGTGTGTCGTGGAACGGACGAAGGCAGGCACGATGCAGGAAGCTGGAGGAGAACTACGGTCAATTTGTGAAACTGTCTGAGGAGCTCATCGGTGCGACCTTTGAAACGGTGATGGGTCAAGTGAAGTATGTAGCGCTTGATGTGGATTTTAGTTTTGTCGTCGTGGACCAATATTATGACGCGGAGGCGAGTATGATAAAGAAAATATCGTAGGATTTTTCTAGTAATCGTAGCTTTTGTTTGAAGCTCTGTAATCCTTTGGGCTTATTTTTGTAAAGTTTATTCAAGAAACAGATTCGGTAGAATTTTCCAAAAATGCTATTTTTTATCCGTAAAACCCTGTTTTCTTCGGAATTTTAGTTCTCAAAAACCCGATGAACTTAAGACTTGGCCCTAAGGTTTTTGATAGTTCTAAACCCATATTTTC
This sequence comes from Nissolia schottii, assembly GCA_003254905.1. Taxonomy (NCBI): domain Eukaryota; kingdom Viridiplantae; phylum Streptophyta; class Magnoliopsida; order Fabales; family Fabaceae; genus Nissolia; species Nissolia schottii. The sequence goes on along the minus strand of QANU01085883.1, from coordinate 266,443 downwards.
TGAAAATCAAACCAGTTTTTCACTCCCAAAACTCAAAATTTCCATTTTACCCTTGTTGCTTGAAAACATTGTTTTCTGCCTGTTTGCTGAGAAATTCATTGAGGACTCCAAAAATCACAAAACTTGACATCCCCACTCAATTTTTCGTGCAGATTCTAATAATAACATTAGTTTTTCAAGATAAAATTCCCAGCATACAGTTCCTCCTAAAAACATGATATATTCCTATTTCCAGCTTAGCCTTTTCTAAATTCTAATAGAGTCACAGATAGTACCAGCAGTTCCAGACAAATATCAACAACACATATATAGTCATGGTCACATACAACATCCTAACATCGTATATTATCTAACATAAAATCACATAGACAATGGATAGGTCGATTTACCCACTTGTTTAACTCTGCTAACAACTCAGACGCTTTATGTAAACTCCTGACTTGCTATGGCTTCCAAGCGCTGGTACTAGGATAGGCTTCTCCAAGCTTTCTCTAAGAACTTAAGAGGAATTTTGGTGAGGGTAAGGTTAGGAAATTCTTAGGGAATCTTGACTTGAGTTTGTATAGGAAAGTTTCTGGATTTGTGGTTTTGACAGGATAACAGCTGAGTGTGTATTTGGACAGAGTTTTGGCAAGGTTCTCCTTTTTTCTCCCAAAATTTCGGATCTCAAGGGGTATTTATAGGACTTTGGCTGAATTTCACTTTTCAAAAATGCCATTGAACCAATTTACTATTTTGCCCTTGTATAACATATGCCATGACATAAGCATGCTTAGTGCGACTCATGCCATGACTCATTGCTTTGAATATTGACTTGGTCATTTGGGCCATTCTTGGCTGTGTTTTGGCCTTGTGTCTTGGCCACTTTTCGTGACCAAGAATTAAGAGTTACATGCAGATCAATTTTGATCAGGGTTAGTCCTTCCCGATTCCAGTACTTCGCGTATGATTATTCTAAAAATAATCTGATCACGTCATTGTGATCTCCTAATTTTTGTAAAAGAATTTAGGTTAATCTAAAATATTTGCGAACTTTCTTCGGTACCGTATATTTTACTGATACCTTAAACACGCCATTGTACTTAGACGACAAAAAAAAGATTATTTTAGTGTCTACACAATTTTATGAAAATGAACAGAATTATTTCTACAGACACTTTTACCTAAGTTCATATTGCTAATAATTTAACCGACAATGAGAATTTCTAAACATTTATCTAGCAAGATTTTCGCTAAGAAGAAAGCGAGATGTTACACAAACCAACCTTGAAGCTCTCGGATCCAGAGTGTGAACCAAAGTACACACTTCGGAACAATTTTATTTCTATTTTTTAAGTATAATTTTTTAAGATTTTTATTTAACATTACATTACATTACACTTTTATCAAAAACCACGTAGTCGACCACTTTTTTTTAACTTTTTTTTTTAAGTTAAACATTCCAAACTTAAAAAAATAAAATAAAAATAAAAATAAAAAACTTGCTTTAAAAAAAAATACTTTGTTTTTAAATTGTATTTTTAACACATTATTATTTTATAGAAAAAACTGATGTCTCCTTACTGTCATCATGAACCAACTTCACATTCAACAAAAACACACATCAAGGATAGAGACAATGGCACATACTTGAAATTCTGTAGAATGTTGGGGCCGGGGGGGGGGGGGGGG
>QANU01085883.1:152374-250811 GCA_003254905.1 Nissolia schottii | reverse complement strand
TGTCCTGTGCATACATTGTGCTATGTATGTGTGATGAGATAACTAACTATCCTCTAATTGTGTCACATGTTTATTGAGTTGGATTAGTTACTGGATTAGTTACAACAACCTGTAAATAATCCTAACCACTAACTAACAGTTTGTTACATACTCTGGTGATACACCCTTATAGTATGCTATAGGATTTCAAATGAAAGCAATAGAATGCAGAGAACTGAGAAGGATTCATTAAACTCAGAGTGAATTTGATGAAAATGGCAGAATAAATTTCCTCCTGATGCATGGAATCATAGAACCTAACCCCCATAACCTCCTCAACGAACTAGCTAATGACCTAACTGATTTTTCCTCCAAGTTCTTTTGCCTTATTTTTTGAGCTTCAGTACCAGCGGCGTTGGCAACTGCTTCAGTAACTAATCCTTTTAGGATTAATGTTGCTTGTCTCATCCTTATGTTTTAGCTCATGAACAAATGGTAAGCAAATTTGGCTTATTTTGTTTTTGGAGCAGGATGTAGGCAAAAACAAAATATATTGGGTCTTTATGTTATCTTATATTTTATGATAAATCAAAATTTCATCCCTCAGAAAAATAGTGAGACACATTAGTTGAAGATAAACAGAACCAAAGAATTTAGGTATTAATGTGTCCACCGTCTAGTACTAAAAACTAGTATGGTTGATATTTGTAAATTCATAGGGACCATGATAGATTTTTTTTCTTATGTCTGGATTATCCCTGCCAATATCCGTTTAAAATATTATGTTTGTGTACTCAGATATCTGATCAAGTGAAGACTAGGTTCTCTCCGGGACTTTCTCTTCCTCAAATTTGTGACAATTTTTTGAAAGCAGCTTATGATCCTCGTATTTCTGGGATTTATCTCCATATTGAAAGTTTGAATTGTGGGTGGGGCAAAGTTGAAGAAATTCGAAGGCACATATTGAATTTCAAACAATCAGGTACAACTTTGGACTTATGTGTCGGGCTTATACATGTTGGCTATCAATTTATTCATGTATGCAAATTATAGAATCTTATAAATTAGGGTAAAATGAACCAGTTTATGGTTTAGTAGTTTATCAATAAATTCAGTAAATTTACATGCCTTAATTAGATGTACTTGGGCACTTTAACTTTTCGTTGGTATGTCCTTAGCGCAAAGCAGGAAGGTTTAATATATGGCTGGAATGTAACTCTTGTATATTTAATGGTAGACTCTCGGACATGCAAGTCCCGTGGGATAGGATTAGGATGTTGCCTTCTACTTGGTGTAAAACAATGATCTTTCTAGAGGGTTTCCCTTTAAGATATGTTAAGAGACTGGGAAGCCTTGCTATTTTGACTCTCTCTTTTGTTAGTTCTTGTTTTCTAAAATGAGGATCTCCTGTACTCCATTCTTCTCTTCTTGTTAATGAAATCTTTTTGTCCTCTCCTCTTCTACAATAACATGTTGACCTGTATTAATGATTTTTCATACTTATGAGTTATGACATGCTTTGATAGTTGATTATGCTTGTAGGAAAATTTGTTCTCGCTTACGTCCCTACATGTCAAGAAAAAGAATATTACCTTGCATGTGCCTGTGAAGAGATATATGCCCCTCCAAGTGCTTACTTTTCTTTGTTTGGATTGACTGTTCAAGCATCATTCCTCAGAGGTAAGCTGGCTTTCTTTTCCTTGCCTTTCTATAAATTTGTCTGATGGTAATTATCCTTTAAATGTATGTTTTCTGACAACATCCCCCCCCCCCTTTTGAGTTAATAACCAATTTGATCCTCTAAAAATATATGCTACATGACATTGCTTCTCCATTTATCAGTGATATTAAAGTAATATAGTTAATCAGTTTTGTACTGTCATATTTTTGCCATCAAATTGGGCATTATAGTGACATCAATTTGGTCTTCAAAACAATGAAATTGATGACGGTAATTCTGGTGCTAACTGATAAATGAAAAACCAATATCGGGTTGTATACATCTTTGGAGTGCCAAATTAGATATTTATTCCTTTTGCTTTGCTTTATTTTGGATAGCCATGAGCGGTGGGGGAATAGAAGGGGAGGTTAGACGTTTCAAACCTTTCAAAAGGTCCTATGTGGTTTTTTATTATCATTTTCTTTGAGAAAGCAATTTTGCATTTGTAATACTGATAGGTCCTTGTAACGGACTTGCTAGGTACATTTCCATTTATATAATGTTTGTACATAATTTTGGTTCTAAACCGTGCACTGGAATCTGGTACTCTTGCATCTTTCTATTACCATAATAGAGGTATGGAACTCATGCTTAGTAAATTGTTCAGATATTATACTAATGCTTAGTGTATCAGCTCATTCTTTGCTTGTTCATGAAAAATGTTCTGTACACTCAAGTCTCATGTTCTTGCAGATGCTTGTTGGGAATTTATTGATGAACCCTTTAAAATTTGAAGTCCTATGATGGCTATAAATAAGCCTAACACTTACTTTTTTGACATCACATATTAAATCTTTTCAGGGGTTTTAGATAACATAGGAGTTGAACCACAAGTGGAAAGGATTGGCAAATACAAAAGTGCAGGAGATCAACTAGCACGAAGAACCATGTCTGAAGAAAATTGTGAAATGCTGACTGCATTGCTTGATAATATCTATACAAATTGGCTGGATAAAGTCTCTTCTGCCAAAGGTGCATTTGCATTTGAAGTTTTAGTTGAATAATGAATCATTTAGTTAACTTATGGGCTTCTGCAACTTCCATACAGGAAAGAAAAGAGAAGATATAGAGAACTTCATAAATGAAGGCATTTATCAAGTAGACAAGCTGAAAGAAGAGGGCTTCATATCAAGGATAATCTATGATGATGAGGTACATAATTATTCATCTGTATTATATGGAAGACGATCTATGTGTAGTTTTTCAGCATTATTAATATACTCATACTAAGAGAGTAAGTTGGAATCTAATTTGGTTATTGGTGGTGGGTATGTTTGAATGCAAAAAATCCCAATATATAGATTTTGTTCTTCTCATAAGAGTTTGTTTGTTTCATTGTTTCTTCACTTAACTAAATTATGGGCTTTAATCTTGTTAGAGTCTCTCATTGGTAGGGGATTCGGCTTAGATAGCCCTTATATAATTATAATGTTGGGAGCCCCTCCCTCCATGAGCTAACTTTTAGGGTTGGATTAACCCACTCAATTCTTAGATGATATAAGAGCCTATCCTAATATTGATATTGGGTCCACCTGTAGATGTCCAGTTGTGCAAATTTCTATGCTCCATATGTCTAGCCCTGGGCATGAGGGGTGTGTGTTAGAGTCCCCCATTCCTAAGGGGTATGGCCTAGATAGTCTTCATATAGAGTTGGACATCCTTGCTTCCATGAACTAGCTTTTGGGGTTAAGTAGGGCCCACTCAATAAGAAATCTCTTGTCCATTGTTGTCTTCATGGAGATTGATAATTAATACAGGTCATTAGATTTTATTGAAGGATGTGAGTACTGCACGATCAAAGGGGGTTAAAGCTTAAAAGGATAAGAAACATTTAATGTTTTGCAGGTTATTGCCATGTTGAAGGAGAGACTTGGAGTGAAAACAGACAAAAATTTGCCTATGGTGGATTACAGGTAGTGATCTCTTCTTGCAGTCTTTTAGAATGTACTATGGTCTATGCTATTTGTTTGGATTAGTTATAAGTTATCTTCAAAATTGTCTGATTAGGGACATTCTCATCAAATTCTTAGTCTAATAAAATTCAACATCTGTCTCTTAAGATGGTTTTGTCCCAATCTTCATTTTACTTGAATAATTAGAAATTTGGACTATTTTTCAATGGCTGAAATATTTTCCCCTAAAAAATTAATTTTATTAAAATTTTCCGCTTTAAAAAGAATTATTTATATCAATGATGGTGTCTTTCTTATTTTTTGCTTGATTGGGGATTATTCTGGGTTCTGGAACCTTGGATTTCTCTTCTTGCTGATGCGTTAAAGTGGATGTTATAAGAATTAGACATCACAAGGTAATGTTGATGATAAGTTGTTACCTGACTTTCTAGGTTCTTGTAAATATATGTTAGCACTGTACTAGATCTACTGATAGCAGCACCGTCTTTCAAATTGTGAGTGATGCTATCAATGTTCAACTATGAAATAAGAGCTATGTTATGTTGTTTAATAGCTACTTCATTTTTGGAATTATTTTGTAAGATTTATTTCACATGTTATTATAACAATACATACCTATTTTGAATGTAACATAGTTTTCCTTTTGATTACTAGCCCATCCAGGACATAAATAAAATAAAAACTTATAACATTTTAGTTCGGTGTAAGTATATATTAAGTATATTAATGAATTTTACTTGTGAACTTTGAAAAGACTTATCTATATTTAGTGTGTATAGAAATTGGAGGAAACATTAATGAATACATACAACAACACATTAATGAATATACATAACAACTACTAAGCTTTTCTCCACTTGATCGGTTACATGGATCAAGCAATGTCATTTTGTCATATCATAAATTATGTCTGTAGTCAAGCCATTGATTGTAGGAAACATTAATGAATATTTAATATATTAAATTTTTTTTTATTTGAAACTAATACTGTTTCTTTAAGCTAGACTCCCCTCTTGTTTGATCCTGGATTTGTTTTTGATTTGTCTGTGACTTAATTATGTAAATTACAGTTCTCACATGACTTACTATTGATTTCTTTTTCTAATTTTATTGCTAACAGAGTCTCCTGTTGACATATAAAAAATGCATCAAATAATTCTTATTAACCATATCAAGATAATCTTTCAATGGCTCAATACAGGAAATACTCTCGAGTTAGGAAATGGACAGTTGGAATATCAGGGGGTAAAGATCTTATAGCTATCATCCGAGCCTCAGGGAGCATTAGTCGTGTTGAGAGTCAGTTAAGTGTGTCTAGCTCAGGCATCATTGCAGAGAAGTTCATTGAGAAGATTCGCAGTGTCAGAGGTAAACTTGACATCATAAGTTTCTGGTTAAATTTCAAAGTAGGCTCGGTGAAATTGGCACATGATCAATATTCAGTGGAATGTTACCAGGAAATATACATTGGATATCGAAGCCTTCGTAAATGCATTATAGGTATCTATATTTCACTAGTAATATTAACTACTCCCTATACTCCAGATAGAAAATGGAGAGCCAACGGATTACACTTCTTTTAAGTTCTTACTATCCAAAATGGCTTATAAGTAGGGAAGTATAAATTGACAAATGCAATATATGAAGTGAGTTGAAAGATCTGAAAATATGTCATAATGAGATGTCTTAATCTCCGACACAAGCAAAGAAAGATCTACCAGTGACAGAGCCACCGAGCTCAATCAAATTTAAGCCGGGTTTACTCTAGTTTTGTAGTAAAAGGGCAGACCATGGTCGTCTCCCAATTATTCTTAGCTATTCTTCAATCTTCTGGTTAGTAAAAATGGGGGTTGTAAGTAATTGGAATTTAAATTAATAGAAATAAAATTAAAATGGATTAACAGGATTGAGATCACCAATCCGAGGCTATCCAATCTCTTGTAAGATCTATGATATGTCTGGAGAATTAATAACAATTCGGTGGTTGAGTGAATTAAATTAGAATCCTGGATTGAATGCTTGACTTTCAAGTGGATGATATCCAGAATTTGAACTAACACTTGACATGCTCAACCATGTAATCACATGAAGCACATTGCATCTATGTTGATCTCAATCCTCTAAAAACAAAATGTAATAATTCCCATTCATCAATCAACATCACACCAACACAACTCCCGAATAACCCAATCAAAATCTCAATTATTGATTCCTAAATTGAAAGGAGAGGAGGAGAAAACCAAATTGCAATTAGAGATAAGAAGCAGGACCTCAGGATCTTAACCAAGGAGATCTTCAAGACCTGGATTGGTTCAAGAACATTGGCCTAGCATTCTGGGAAAAGGTCTAAACATTCAAGAGAAGAGCCAGAACAATGCAGAATAAGAGAGAAAATAAAAGTAGTGTGTTTGATCCTAATTACAAGTGTGCACTACTTTGTAGTTCGATAAAGCATAATTCAATTATAATTAATAATAAGATTAGCTTAATCAACTCAATAGATATTGCATAACTTAAACAAGTCTACTAAGTATGCAACAAAAGTTACCAAAATCATACATTTTGAGGGAAAAATCAAGTATAAATTATAAACTCCTAACCTCATTAGACGTCAGTAAAATCAAGAGTTTATCGATTTTTTTAGAGTTTACTTAAAAGAGTTTACATGCGAGTTAACTCATTTTTGTGTTATAGAATCGTAAACTTATAAGAGTTTAAGAGTTAACTCGAGAGTTTAACAACCATGCACCTATTATATTTGTTCCATAGTTTGTCCACCTGGTCACAGTGGGTTTTCATTTTCTCCTCAGAGTCAAAAAGGTTTAAGGCTGCTATAATCCGAATTGATAGTCCTGGAGGTGATGCTCTTGCTTCTGATCTGTAAGTTCTGGTAAATTTCCATCTATGTTGATTTTATGTTTAAAATGCAATTTTAATAATTGAAATCTAAGATATTGTTGGTTTTCTGTTTTTATCTGAAATTTTTGGTTGGATGCCTCCATAATTTTTGTACCGTTGCTTAATACCAGTCCACTACTACTTTATCATTAATAGACACATTTTTCTGAGATGATACTTTAGACTCGAGAGGAGTGAACCTTATCCTTTATGGTGTAGTTAAATTTTAAATACATACGTGATTGTTTTCACGGGTGGTGTTGTAATACTAATACCAAGTAGTATTTTGGTGTTTTTCATGTTTTGCTGATCATATTCTGGTGACTTGAATGGTGATATTTATTTGACACCATAATGGGCAGGATGTGGAGAGAAATCCAGCTTTTGGCTGCTTCAAAACCAGTCATTGCTTCAATGGCTGATGTGGCAGCAAGTGGAGGGTATTACATGGCAATGGGAGCACAAGCTATTGTTGCCGAAAGTCTTACCTTAACTGGTTCAATTGGAGTTGTCACAGGTGAACCAAGGTGTTTTACTGTTTCAGTAGGTGAAAGAAGAGCATGTAGATATGATAATTTAACTATAACTAAAAGTGTAGATTTATTAATACGCTACATCCACATGATGGAATATTTTAATTTTAAAGGTCGTTTCTTAGCTATCCTATGGGGTAAATATCCTATGGTATCTAATTTATCTATTTTTAATAATTTTTACAACTAAATTTATCAATTTTTGTTATTATGTCATTTTTTATATTATTGTAATAAACTTTTCATTAGTCAAATCATTAAAAGAGCCAACTTATAAGAGGGTTAGAGATTTGCGGACCATTTGAGCTTATGATACACCTCTCTACAAATATTGTATTAAAAATATTAATTTATCATATTAGATCATATAATTCATCAATATGTCATATTAGTTCATGGCATAATAACAAAAATTAATGAATTTAGTTGTAAAAATTGTTGAAAATGGATAAGTTAGATACCATAGGGTATTTACCCCACAGGGTAGCTTAGAAACCACCCTATTTTAAAATGTTATCAACTGTATCCATGTTAAAATCTAATGGTATTTCTCAATTTAGGAAATAGAAAACTTCAAGCCAGCACCGAGCAATAAAAATCTGTATTCTTTTTCCCATGGCTTAAGATAGATGCATGAGATATCACTATATATTACTTGATAATTGTTGTGGTACTGTAACTATTTTTCCTTCTGTTGAAATTTCTCCAGCTCTAATGATCTCATCTTCAAAATTAATTTTGATGGAAAGGAGGCATGCAATAATATATAGACTGCTGATATCTTCGTACGAAAGGGAAACCTATTGCTCAATATTTTTATTTTCTTAATCAATGTTCGATAAAAGTTGCTTTTAAATACATTAGAATGCCACTACTAAACTAATATATCCATCATATGTATGTTTGTAAAGTCTACATGCACAAAAACGGCCTTTCATCCGTGAAATGGATTATAAATTTACTTAATAGTTATTAGTTCTAATGAAGAAAGCAGAACAGTTTAAGGTATCATTTGAATGGTAATTAAATGGAATAAAAGGAAATTGTAACTTAAATTATTCACTGGGGAAGACATTTTACATCATGAACAAGTGCTACATATAAAATCTTCGATTTTGTAATCGGCTAATTTACGATATAACGTATCTTTTTGCAGGAAAATTTAACCTGGGGAAACTATATGAGAAGATTGGCTTTAGCAAAGAAATTATATCCAGGGGAAGATATGCTGAGCTCGTTGCTGCTGAACAACGCCCTTTTAGGTAATTTTATTTCTTAATTTTCAAGAATGAAGATTCTAGCAGAGCAGGATAATCGAATATTAGCTAGTGTTGCATGCCATTTGATATCTCTACTGTCAAGCGCACTCTTTTTGAGAAGGGAAGATGGCAGGGTTTCTTTCTAACTAGTTTCCAGCACAACTCAAACAAGCTGATAGGGCCTAGATGATTTTCCCTAGATGTTAAAAGTAAAAGGTCAATTCAAGTAAAATCAAACGAAAGTAATTAATTTCCTGAATTCAGTTCTCGAAAGCTATGGCGATGGACAAGGTGGGTGATACACACCAAAGCGTCATTAATTTCAATGCGCAATCCAATAATAATTTATAAACTAAGAAGATCTCAAAAACATAGTAGAAGTGGCTAACTTAGGTCGTCTTTCAAGGAAGCAATTAGAACCAATTAAAAGTTTTAACTAAATTGGGGGGTTTGGATTGATGAATTTAAATAAAAAGAAAGCAAAACAAAAGTAAGTCAACAATGATAAAAAGCAATATCCTGCATACGGCATTTCTAGATCAAGGATTAATTGACATCAGTTCCTAAATTAATTATTCATAAAGAGGATGTTGTTAGTTGAAATCTACTTACACACAATTCACTTAAGAGACTACGATTGTCAATTCCCTAAGCATTTATTAATATATGAATTAAAACTAAGATCTCAGCATTTAAAATCCATATCAATTATGTTTCAATTGCACAACCTAATTAGATCTAATTAATTTCCCAAAAAGTTCTCAAATTTTGAATTAATAAATCCTACAATCGTCAAGATCTATCAACCTAGAATTAACCCTAATGAATAACATGCGATCGCTATATTACTAATTAGGGGCAGAACAAATCATGAATAAACATTAAGCACAAGAATCTAATTAATCTTAATCTAGAGTTATTGTATGTAAGATATTAAGGAATTACTCCTCCATGGGTGGAGGATAAAGGCTCATACTAAATAAAGAGAAGAAAAGAGTGAAAAATAACAGAGAATTAAAATAATAAAACCTTAATACAATAACGGAAAAACTTCGCAAATAATTGGGAGCTTGCGTTGTCAATGTGAGCACTCCAAAAATCCTTGAAGAATTAATAACTAAGCACTACAAACATAAACCTAAAGTGCATAAAATAAAAGGGAAAAGTGCAAAAAATAAAAGTGGAGGCTGAGTATGAAGTTGTTGAGAGAGGATGTCTGTTTATAGAGGATGGATTCAAAGTGGGTGAAAATCTTGTACTTTCAGACCACAACAGTTAGCAAAATTGCGATAACTTCAGCTACAAATATCGGATTGAGGTGATTCAAATCTTCAATTAAAGCTAAGAGATAGATCTACAACTTTGTAGTTGACGTCAAATCGAGATCCACCCTCCGTCCTGGCGCAAAATCCGTGACAAAGTCAGTGTTAAAAAATCTTTGATCAAATCTTTTTGAATTTGAATTCAAACTTGTATTTTATGATCCAAATCTTCTCTTCAAATCTCTTCTTCAAAATTTATATCTTATCAAATCTCTTTCAAATCTTCATTGATTAGTATGCAATGTCCAATTATAAGATAATAAAATAGGGTACAAACTCCACCTATCAGTGGGTCTTACGAATCATCTCTCCCAAAAGCTCAAGCTGATAGGAGAATGTAATTTTAATAGTTTTATACTATATCTCTTTACACGTACTCTCACGCAAGAGCTTTTTTGGCTTGTAGTGTGAATGACTTTTTTGGAATGGAGTCATGAATGATCGAATCCTTGACCTTTTTAGTTATAGTGGCTCTGATACCATTTTAAAAATCATCTCTCCCAAAAGTTTAAGCTGATGGGAGAAGACAATTTTAATAGTTTTATATTATATCTCTTTACCGTGGGGGGACTACATAGTGCTTCATTTGTGCTTATTTTAAGTTATGGTTGCTACAATATTTTTCTTTTCTTCCTTTATTTTTTTGTTTTTGATAAAAGAGTTCTATTAACAAGAGAAGAATATTATTAAGATTTGAGTGAGCTTAACTTAACACCAAAATCTAGCTCAAGAATGAGTGTTGCCTTACTTATATAAATACTATTTAGACCTTATCTCTAAACAATGTGAAACTAACAATTACAAAGAGAATGGAGGAAAAGCTATCCTCTTTACAAAAACAAGAATTAGCAAAAGAAAAACTTCAGAAGAGCCAAACTTTTCAATTTCTCAACAAATCTGAGAGAAACCCCTTTAAAAAGATCACGTGTTTTGCTCCAAATAGAAGACAAACGGTTAATCCTATCTCCCAAGACTTGCTTGTCCGAATGTTTTCGGTTAAAGATGCGAGAGTTGCACTCTAACCAAATACACCAAACAACGGCATAGACTGCACACTGCCACAAGGATTGCTTTTTGCTTCCTCCCAAAACCAGCAAAACTAGTCAACAGGAACTAACACGAAGTTCCAAGACACACCAACACTCGCAGAGATTCCGAAAAAATATTCCATGAAAAGTCCGCGAAAGAACAAGATCAACCTAATGGAGGCTCACAGTTTCACAGTCATTTATGCTTTTATTGCCCTTTAGTCTTTTGATTTATAGCATTTCCAAGGTTGGTACTTTTCTCTTGTATCGGATTATCTGTTCATATTTGACTTCTGGAATTGAATGGTATGAATCTTTTCCCCTTTATTGGCACAGACCAGATGAAGCAGAGCTATTTGCCAAATCTGCACAACATGCTTATAAACAATTTCGAGACAAGGCAGCTTTATCCAGATCAATGACTGTATGTTATAAATTTAATAAGCTGATTTCCATGCCTTTTGTTCATGCTTCTTGAAGCACTTAGTTACAGATAATATTCTGTTACTAGGTAGAAAAGATGGAGGAGGTTGCCCAGGGGAGGGTTTGGACTGGTAAAGATGCAGCTTCGCGGGGTTTGGTCGATGCTATAGGTGGTCTTTCTCGAGCTATTGCCATAGCAAAGTCGAAGGCCAATATACCTCAAGACAGAGAGGTTGGTGTGGGATCTACTTTATTTTCGTAGTATGAATGTTGTGTTAGAGAACTACAATTTCTAAACCTTGTTTTTGTGCTTGAGCTATGCCAGGTTACTGTTGTGGAGATCTCTAGACCCAGCCCTTCTCTACCCCAGATTTTATTAGGTGTCGGAAATTCCCTCATTGGAGCAGACAAAACATTGAAGGAATTGCTACAGGGCTTGACATTTTCTGATGGAGTTCAAGCTCGAATGGATGGAATCATGTTTCAGACATTGGAAGGATATCCCGACGCCAACCCAATTTTGTCAATGTTGAAAGATTACCTTAGTTCCCTGTAGTTTATATTGTATGGTCTTATTTCTCTAGTTTTCCTTATATTTTTCCTTTTTGTGCCTTTGTCCAAAGGGGATGGCAAGGTTCTTCCTCTTCATATCTTCTGTGCTCTTACTGATCCTTGTCCATTGTCTCCCTCCCCATTTTTTGTACATTACAGTCATAGCGTAAAGGCGGAAAGTTACAAAGCATTGTTTTACTTTAATGCAAGATGGAGTGAGGTGCCTCATAAGCTGATATTTGGTTCTTTATTGTTTTAACTTTTAACTAGTACATGAACCTGCGCGGTTGCGTGGCGAATAAAAATGTTTGTATAAAATTATCTATTATATATGTGTGATAAATTGTTTGCTTATTTAAAAATAAACAAAGATTCGTATTAATAGCAATATTAGTTCAGTACTCGAATTATACATGAAATTTATTTTAGATTTTCTTATCTTATTTTTTATACAAATTATTTGAGTTTTATTTTTTATATTTTTAAATGTTATTTTTTTTGGATGGGAATGTATTTTTCTAATTTTTTTTAGGACTGTATAAATTTGTTAATAAATACAATAGTCTATAACAAAACTTGTTATTTACTTATTTAAAATATTTTACTGTATTAGAGTAAAAATTTCTTTTCACCTAAAAAAAGAAAAAAGAAAAACAGAGAAATCATTAAATAAATATAAACAGTGGAAAACATGAAATTAATTAATATAGATTAGAAAAGATTTAATTGTATCAATAAATTTAGTGAAATTGGTTTGGATGAGAAATTTTCCACCATAGTGGTGGTAACAACTTAGAAATATTAGATTATAACAAAAAATTAGCAGCTAAATTGTCTATTAAGCATTGATTAACTTATGATTGTTGTGAAACTAATGAGAAAAATGCTAAGATAAAATAATAGAGGAGATAGAGAGAAATATGTTATTTTAATTTCAAAAGTGTATATACATTGAGCATCGAAAACACTATTTATAGGCTAAGGGTATGAGAGATATAAATATTTCAAATCTCTAGAGATATCACTGATTACTAACATCCACCTAATAATATTTTCATAACACTCCTTATTGGATGTCCATTAGGGATATGACTCATTAAAATCTTATTAAGAAAAAACTCATTCGGAAAAACTCTTTTGAGAACTGTCTCATTAGAAACTTTATCAAGGAAAAACACAATGGGATAAAAACTTTGATTAAGAGAAAAAAGTACAGTATTTCTCCCCTTCTTAGTGTCATCATTTTAAGTCTCAAAGTCACTGCAGTCCAATCTTGTATATCAACTTCTCAAATGTTGAAGTAGGTAGAGCTTTAGTGAATAAATCTGCTAAGTTATCTCTTGAACGAATTTGTTGAACATCTATATCACCATTCTGTTGAAGGTCATGTGTGTGTAAAAGAATTTTGGTGAAATATGTTTTGTTTTGTATGTTTTGTTTTGTTCCCTTTAATATTTCATTCTTTCAATTGACTTGTGCAAGCAGTGTTATCTTCATACATTAATCATTAAAATATCGAGACATTAATTCACCATTATTATCCAGACAAATTGTTTCAATGACATTATCTGGATATTTTGCTCTTAAATCATTTGAACAAGTCATCTCATAAACTTCAGGTGACAAGTTAATGTCACACGTGACCATTTGTTTGATGCATCTATTAAAATCGTATGTAATTTATAAATGGTCCACATGATGGGCGAATGGACCCATGTAGTTTACCCTCAATACATTCGAGATATGCAAATGATTCTCTTACAAATTCGATTGGTGATTGTCTCATTATTAATTTCTTGGAGAACAAGCAACACAAGGGAATTTTTTTAAATCGAAAAATCTTTTGGCTCTTCGATGGATTTCAAAATGAATTCTAAAAAATTATTTGCATCACAATTGAATCGAGATGACCTTACCGGTCATGCAAAAAATTTGGGTTAGTAAACTTCTAGTTTATTGTGGCATAAGTTTAAGAGTTTAATTTCTATCCACTGACAGTGTAAAGTTTTTTTACATTGTCAACTAATTAAATCTTGCCACATTATCACAAATGGTTGACCTCCTCTCTCATTCCTTAAAATGTTATGTAAATTGAGAGATCTGACTAGTCGACAGCGTAAAATACTTTACATTGTCAGTAGATAGAAATTAAACTCTAAGTTTAATTACAACAATATATTTATAGTACAAATTAGAGGAAAATGGTTAGTTTTCTAATATATATATATATATATATATATATATATATATATATATATATATTACTTGGTATAATAGTTGTAATATGGAGATATTTAATATTCTCCTTATTTATAGTCTCAACATGATATTCATCTCGGCGAATATCTTTAACAAATTTCGTTGAGACAATTTAGATACTATAAAATTATCTATAACAAACTTTGTTCCTCTAAGTAATACTATATAAGCTCTTCTAGAGCATTTAATAAGTTTTGTACTACCTATAATGTTTAATCATTCATATTGATTGTGTGTTTCTCTTGAAAAAGAATAGTAACTCTTCTAGAGCCTTCAATCATCTTTATGACTAGCACATTATTTCTACAGACATTTTTAACCAAAAAATTCAAGTTTCTAAATTTTTAACCCGTACAGATGGCTTATACTGGTATTTATCTTGTGAAATATTTACTAAGGAAAGAGTGGGATGTTACACTTTACATATAGCTTCTTGCTCTTCAATATATCCAGTACCGTCCTCAGGTGCTCAGCGTGTTCTTCCTCGCTCTTGGAGTACACCAATATGTCATCTATGAAAACAATGACACACTAGTCCAAATGCGCTCGGAATATGCGGTGCATGTAATCCATGAAGATGGTTGGGGCGTTGGTAAGCCCAAAAGACATCACAGAATGCAGTTTTGGGAATGTCCTTGCCTTCTACGCGGATTTGGTGGTATCCAGAGCGTAGATTAATCCTAGAAAACACTTTTGCTCCTTGGAGCTGATCCATCAGGTCATCGATTCTAGGCAGCGGGTACTTGTTCTTGATGGTTAGTTTGTTAAGCTGCCGATAATCAACACACATTCTCATCGGGCCATCTTTCTTCTTAACAAACAACACGGGTTCTCCCCACGGTGACGCACTAAGTCAAATAAACTGCTTCTTCATCAGCTCTTTTAACTGCCTCTTTAATTCTTGTGGCTCCACTGGGGACAATGAGGTAAGGTGCGATGGAGATTGTGCCAGCTCCTGGAACCAAGTCAATGGAGAACTCCGCCTCCCTTTCTGGGGGAAACTCCGATATGTCATCGGGGAATACCTCCGGTTACTCGCAAACCACGAGGATGTGCCCAATTCACTACTTCGTTTCCACCTCTGAGAATTCTAAGAGGAGGTATTCCTAACTTTCAAGTTGGAAATCGTACAGAGTTACGGACTCGACTCTAGGGGTGGGTGTTTCTGGGACTACTGGCAGAAGGGTTATTGACTTATTAGCACAGTCTAAGACGACTCGATTGGCACGAAGTCAATCCATCCCTAAGATTATATCTAGGCCTACTAGGGGGACATATCAAATTAGCCGTAAATGTCCTTTCTTGCAGCTGAAATGGACACTTAAGACACGCCAAACAGGTCTTAACAGGTGGTGCAGTGGGTCTAGACAGGTTCAATGTGTACAGTAGTGATATGGTTCCCAAACCTAGATTCCTAACATTTTCTTGGGATATAAATGAGTGTGACGCTCCTAAATCGTAAAGTACAGTCAAGGATTTACCCATCATTACGCACGTACCGTGGATCAAGTCTTTAGTGTCACGCGCCTCTTCTGCAGAGAGGGTAAAAACTCTGCCTTGTCTTTGGACTAGAGGTCGGTTCACTATGCATGTCCTGGCAAAATAGCTGCTCTTGCCGCACTTGAAACAGATGTTCTGTCTAGCTAGGCATTCTCCTAAATGCTGCCTACCGTACTTTGGGCAAGGTGCCCTGGGTTCTCCTCCTTGCTGTGGTGGTCTTGGTGCTGGTGGACTGGTCTTGAGTGGTCCCTGCCAAGGTTGGTTCTGTGCTCCTCACGGCCCTTGTGGCTGCTGGTCCTGGTACGACTCTCTACCCCAGTTAGGGAACGTGGTTTGGAAGGGTCCCTTCTTCCTCGGCTCCTACTGCGAGCTCCCCTGCTTCCCCTGCGAAGCGGTGAAGGCGAACGAGAAGACGGAGAAGTGGAGGGGATGGGGGCGGCGGCGTGGTCGGCGGTGGCAGATGCGCACGGGTCGGTGGGCGAAGGCGAGGTGGAGAGTGGGAGTGTGGAAGTCTCATCGAAGGTGAAACTGAGAGAGACAGAGAGGGAAACTGGTCTGTGAAAGTGAAGCATTAGGGTTACTGTTATATATAGGCGGGTCGCGGGTCGGGTCGGGTCGGGTTTAGAGTTTTGAACCCGAAACTCGACCCGTCAACTTAGGCGGATCGCTCGGGTCTGACCCGCCGAACCCGACCCGTCTGGATCAGATTGGGTCGGATTTGACGGGTCGGCGGGTTGGGTACGACTCGTGTTCACCCCTAACGCACGCCATATGGTGGTAGCAAACAAATTAACTGTAACATGAACAGTTAACACTTAACATGATGATAGAAACTAAAACTATATAATTTTTTTTTTTTACAAAAAACAATTTAAAAAAAAAAAATACGGAATAAAACACAAAATTCAAATTTTACAAAAAATTAAAAATATATTTAATTTTTATTTTATTTTATTTTATTAGATGTCCCTTGCATATGGAGGGAAACTGAAACGAATTCTGGATGGCTTCTTTGGCGTCACCACAGCTCTCTCGCCATCACCGTCATAGCCACCCCATTCCTCACGCACCCACCTGGACATGGAGCAACAACAACCACAACCGCAACCGCAGCCACTTCTTTCATTCAAACCCCATCCCAGAATCACCCCTCTCCCTCTCAACCCACGAAACACGCCACAAGAGCAACCCCATTCCTGACCCCAAAGCGCGCTCATCACGGACCCACCCGTCTTACCTTCAACGCCTTCACAGTCTCTGCGAGTCAGGGAACTTAAACGAAGTCGTCATCAACTTGCTCCAGTCACAGTCAAACGACGCCGTTTCCACTTCCGAAGCCATTGGGTTCGTTCTCCACCACTGCGGGCTCCGCAAACGCGTCGATGTTGGCCGAAGGCTGCACTCCATGGTCTCCGCGTCCCCTCAACTCCGCAACGACGTCGTTCTCATCGCCCGCATCATTGCCATGTACGCCGCGTGCGGGTCACCCTCCGAGTCCCGTTCCGTCTTCGACGAGTTTCGGGAAAAGGGCGTGTTTCTCCACAACGCGCTTCTCAGCGCGTACGCCCGAAACGGGCTCTTCCGCGACGCGATTTCCCTGTTCGTCGAATTGATCTCCGCGACGGGGTTCGCGCCGGACAATTACGCGCTGCCGTGCGCGATTAAGGCCAGCGCGGGGCTCGCGGACGCGGAGCTTGGGGGAGCGGTTCACGCGCTGGCGGTGAAGCTGGGCCTCTTCTCTGACGCGTTTGTGGGGAACGCGCTGGTTGCCATGTACGGGAAATGCGGGTTTGTGGAGAGTGCGCGCAGGGTGTTTGATAATATGCCTCGGAGAAACTTGGTTTCGTGGAACTCGATGATGAATGGGTACTCCGAGAACGGGCTTCTCGGCGAAAGTTGTGGCCTGTTTGAGGGGCTTTTGAACGGGGAAGAAGGTTTGCTTCCTGATGTTGCTACAATGGTGACGATAATTCCTGTGTCTGCTGGGCTAGGTGAAGTGAGAATGGGGATGGTGCTTCATGGCTTGGCTTTGAAGCTGGGACTTGGTGGGGAATTGAAGGTGGGTAATTCGCTTGTGGACATGTATTCGAAATGCGGTCACTTGTGTGAGGCGCGAGTTCTGTTTGATAGGACTGGTGACAAGAATGCTGTGTCTTGGAATGCAATGATTGGAGGGTACGCTAAGGGAGGTGATTCGCACGGAATGTTCGAGCTGCTCCGAAAGATGGCGTCGGAAGAGAAGGTAACCGTGAACGAGGTGACGGTGTTAAATGTTCTTCCGGGTTGTTCTGAAGATATTCGATTGTTAAGCTTGAAAGAAGTTCACGGTTATGCTCTTAGGCGTGGATTTCAGAATGATGAATTGGTAGCCAATGCTTTTGTTGTTGCCTATGCGAGGTGCGGTTCAATGGGTTGTGCTGAGCGCGTGTTCGATGGTATGGAGGAAAGAACAGTGAGCTCATGGAATGCCTTGATTGGTGCCTTGGCGCAAAATGGATTTCCTGGAAAGGCTTTAGACTTGTACCTGGTGATGTCGGATTCCGGCTTGGCTCCTGATTGGTTTACAATTGGTGCCCTTCTTCTAGCTTGTGCCCACCTGAAGTTCCTGCGTTACGGCAAGGAAATTCATGGTTATATGTTGCGCAATGGTTTAGACTCGGATGAATTTATCAGGATATCGTTGCTGTCGCTTTATGTTCACTCTGAAAAAATGAGGCAGGCCAAACTACTTTTTGATAAGCTGGAAAACGTAAGTTTGGTGTGCTGGAATATAATGATTACTGGCTTTTCACAGAATAAACTTCCTTCTGAAGCCCTATATATGTTCCGTCAAATGCTTTCAAGTGGAACACAGCCTCAAGAGATTGCCATAACGGGTGTTCTGGAGGCTTGTTCACAGGTGTCAGCATTGCGACTTGGGAAAGAAGTTCATTCCTTTGCACTGAAAGCTCATCTGACAGAGGACACCTTTGTTAATTGTTCACTAATAGACATGTATGCAAAATGTGGATGCATGGAACAATCTCAAAACATCTTTGATAGGGTAAATGATAAAGATGAAGCATCTTGGAATGTTATAATTGCAGGTCATGGAATTAATGGGCGTGGACAGAAGGCTATAGAGCTGTTTGAACTAATGCAAAGCTCAGGCTGCAGACCAGATTCTTATACATTTATGGGAGTTCTGGTAGCCTGTAATCATGCTGGCTTAATAACAGAAGGATTAAAATATCTCGGTCAGATGCAGAGTTTGCATGGCATAAAGCCAAAATTAGAGCATTATTCATGTGTGGTGGACATGCTTGGCCGGGCAGGACAACTGAATGAAGCTTTAAAGCTGGTTAATGAGCTGCCAGGTGAACCCGATTCACGAATATGGAGTTCAGTGCTCAGTTCCTGTAGGAGTTATGGTGATTTGGATATAGCGGAGGAAGCTTCCAAAAAGTTACTAGAGTTGGGGCCAGACAAAGCTGAGAATTATGTATTATTGTCAAACTTATATGCTGGGTTAGGAAAATGGGATAATGTCAGAAAGGTGCGGCAGATGATGAAGGAGACTGGCCTTCAAAAAGATGCAGGCTGCAGTTGGATTGAAAGAGGAGGGAAGGTTTATAGATTTCATGCTGGTGATGGCGCTCTTCCAGTATCAAAACAAATTAAGCAGACTTGGATTAAATTGGAGAAAGAAATAATCAAAATTGGATATAAACCTGACACAAGTTGCGTGCTTCATGAATTGGAAGAAGAAGAAAAGATTAAAATACTTAAGAGCCATAGTGAGAAGCTAGCAATTTCCTTTGGTTTGCTAAATACGGCTGAAGGCACAACACTGAGGGTTTGCAAAAATCTGCGCATCTGTGTAGACTGTCACAATGCGATTAAATTAGTATCAAAGGTTGTTGAAAGGGAGATTATTGTCAGGGACAACAAGCGCTTTCATCATTTCAAAAATGGATTTTGTTCATGTGGTGACTATTGGTAGTTCAAGGTCTATATTGGTTTCAATCATTAATTTGTTTGAGTGAAGTACTGCAG
Source organism: Nissolia schottii (assembly GCA_003254905.1). Taxonomy (NCBI): domain Eukaryota; kingdom Viridiplantae; phylum Streptophyta; class Magnoliopsida; order Fabales; family Fabaceae; genus Nissolia; species Nissolia schottii. The sequence continues at coordinate 231,390 of QANU01085883.1, read as the reverse complement.
AATATATCAATGGATTTTAGCACACTACTTGTTCCAAAGTATGCACTTTGGTCCACTCTCTGGATCCTGAAGCTATGAGGTCTGACGAAGGCTCCGGCAAGGTCTCTGGACTCGCGTTGCGGTGGGTACCTGCAAACACTCCAACGCTCAAGTAAGCAAGGGTTTAAGGAGTTTAGTAAGTGATAATTGGATGATCTTTCATACCTGGGGTAGGGGTTACTATATAGTTGAGGTGGTTGAAGCTCTTCTGCGTGTCATGGTGGTGGGAGAATATCTTGATCCCGCGTATTGCGGAATGGTCGAGAGTCTCGGAACCGCCGAGCCCGAGTAGGTAGGACGAGAGTATCTCGCCGTAGTTTATCCCGAGCAGGTAGGACGAGAAGATCTCGGGGTCGTTGAGTTTCGAGAAGGTGGGAAGGGGGTTCTCGGAGCTGACTTGGGATGGGATTGGGCTGGTCGAGTAAGGGGGTTAGCGGGGCATTGGGCTTGGATCGCGGGATCGCTAGGATGAGCCTTTATGGCCCAGTCCGTAATACAGTTATCTTCACTTCTGCTTTGGCATGCTAGGAAGTCTTCGGGGTTTTGGTGTTGGACGAGCCTTGTCTTCAATTTTCTCTTATTGAGGAACTCCGCAATCAAAGATTAATACGTTTTAAGTTTCAGGTGCTGCAACTGTATGTAATATCAGCTTCTTAGCCAAAGATTTATGCATAAACTCATCCCCAAAAGTCTTCGGTGAGAAAGTCCCATATTGGGAATTTGGGATCGAGATAACGTTAGCAGAGATGACCTTTACCGATATATAAAGTTTGTACATTGTGGCTTGTGCCTTAACTAATAAATAACATTTTTGAGAAAGGAATAACTTTTTTTTTTTAAGAAGAATGACTTTTAAATGTGTCGTCGCTAAATTATTGGGAATCATATAAAATATGTTTAAGAATGAACTATTCATACATTTGGTTAACACTATTAATTATTTAGTAATATAATTATTAATTATTTAATATTAATTAGTATTATTTATTATTTAATATTAATTATTTATTATTACTAGTACTATTATTAATTATTATTTTTATTAATTATTTAATATTAGTTATTAATTTTTATTATTATTAACGAATTATTTAATAATAATTGTTAATTGTTATTACTATTATTTATTATTATTACTTATTATTATTTAATATTATTTATTTTATCAGTTCACATAAAATTATTATTTATAATAATTAATTTAACATTAATAATTTTATTATTTATTATTATTATTATTAATTATTTATTAATAATATTATTATTAACTTTATTATCATTAATTATTTAATATTAATTATTTTTATTTTTATTTAATATTAGTTATTTTAATTAATATTTATTATTATTATTATTATTTAATATTAATTATTTTTTCAACACCCAAAAATATTATTATTATTATTATTATGAGAGAGTAAAATTAGATTTTTAATTTAAAAAATAAATAAATTTGTCTATTTGCATTTTCAGAAACATTCATTTTCAATGAGAATGTTAAAATTTTATGGAAAAGGGTGAGGTTAATAATGGAGGAAAGTAGGTGTTTTTTTATTTTTAAAAGTATAACTTTCTCATAAATGTTTTTTTAATTCTGCAAACGCCCCTAATTTTGGTTGTAACCCGTGTGCTAAAATCTGGTGCTATTACATCTTTTTATTGCCATAAGGTCTCGAACTCGGACCTTACTTTAGCGATATCAAGACGCTTACCACTTGGACCAATCTCTGTTGGTTCGTTCAGATATTATTCTTTTAGGTTGCCTGCCCGGTATCCAAGGCTTAGCCTTGACTAGTCCGGGTCAACCCGAGTCGCGCACCTGGCTATGGCGGGTGAGTCTCCCAGCAGGATAACTGCGTACACAATTTCTAACGATTAGTGTGTCAGCTCGTTCTTTGCTTGGTCAGGAAATATGTTCTGTAATCTCAGGTCCATGCTCTTGCATATGCTTGTTGGGAATTTATTGACGAACATTTTAAATATTAATTCTTGTGATGGCTATAAATAAGGCTTATACGATTTTGAAATCATTGATTTATTCTTTTCAGGGGTTTACACTACATAGGAGTTGAACCACAATTGGAAAGGATTGGCAAAATACAAAAACCATGTCCGAAGAAAGTTGTGAAATGTTGCCTGCATTGCTTTATAAAATCTATAGAAATTGGCTGGATAAAGTCTCTTTCAGAATTTACCAAAGGTAAATTTGCATTTGAAGTTTTATTTGAATCATGGATCAATAAATGTCAACCGATGACGTCGAGATTTTAAAAAGAAATATGTGATTCAATGGAGTCGTGACTAATTTTATTTAAATTAAAAAAAATTAAAAAAAACTATTTAGAGAAAATTGGTTTGATTTGAGTTTGAATTTAGAAGTCAATTATGTATGAAGAAGGGAAAAACTTAATTTTGTAGCACTGCTCATAAATCCGTATTAGAATGATAACCTTAATTAATCGGGCAAATTAATTATAACNATAATTAGAATATCAAGTTGTCGTAACTTAGATGCTCTAACATTGGTTAACAAGTCGTCCTAGCCCTGTTAACATCTTTATTATTAAAACATGTTCAAACATTTTTAAAAAATAAAAAATAATAAATAAATAAGAAGTTGACTTAAAAAATCTAATTATTTACACGTGAAATCAATATTGTGAAAATTTAATTTAGTTTAACTTATGCTCCTACATATCTTTCGATTCAATGAGAAACTCAAAGTCATGTGATTCTTTTTTAAAAAATGTTAGTATGTTGATTAATTTTTTTTTAATTATTTAAAAACAAAATAATTTCTTTTCTACTTTTTTTTCTCAATTTTGAAAGAATCATGTTGTCAGTCAAAATGGCAAGAAAAAGTTAAAGTTACACAAATAGTCATAACACAACTATCCCTTATTGTTTTGAGTCATGATTATTGCACACCAAGTTATTGTACACCCAATGCACACCTGGGGCAATAACTACTTATGACGCCTCGGTCCCAACAAAACGGGAGAATCTACCCTACTCTCTCAAAACGTGCGCATGTTACATACTTTCTCGTTAAATTCCTCAGCACGCCAACCGTTCACATTTCGTAGAGAAGCGCAAAAATTGTAACACCCCTACTTTCAATTTACGTTATAGTCATTACACCGATCATAGGGTTGTTATCTACCTTGGTTGGGTTTACTTCTAACCCCTACTTTTAGCTTGGCAAATATTTCTTACTCGGAAATATGAATCATTTTGACTCAGAGATCTATTTTACTAATGAGCGATAGAGTCTTCTCAGACTTAAGCGTTACAATTCCCGAAAATAGATCTCCAAGACATTTTATAACATACATGTCTATATACATATACAATCATTTGGTCTGGAACACAATTACACAGTTGAATAATAATATAGCTTACATCTACTACACATAGTAGTCAACGACCTGATAAGACTGTATGACTGTTACATATTACACGTCACTAATCTCGACCCTGCTCAATGGCTGAACAGTAGCACCCTGCTCGGCTCGGAGGCTTCCTGTTACAGGGAAAGTCCTTGTCCTTGTGCCAGGGCAAGCCTTGGTCCTTGCCGTGCCACGGGTTCTGTCCTGGAATCATAATGAAGTGGGGGTGAGAACATTACGTTCCCAGTGGGATCCTTCGAGAAATACCTATTCGTTTTGATTCAATTATGATTCCGCCACTCAGGGGGTCTCTAGGTGTCATAACATACTAAAATCCCTACTTATTATTATCTGTGCTGGCTTGAGCAGCTTTATCTAAATTACTAGGTGATCGTAAGAAGTCTAGTCTCGCTTAACCTAGTTACAGAGTCTCGTGCTTTCTACCCTATACCGTCAGGGCCTTGTGATACTGCATCACGTACCCACGTCTTTATACTCACGATACTATTATGTAATGCTCACTACACATAGACATACATACATATACATGTAGCGTTCATCACGTAGACTTCATGCATGTCTGGGGAAAGGGGATTCTCTTACGCACACTATGGCAGCGTCCTTCTCGTGTTAGATGCCCATCGTTCCCCATGTAGATCGTGGGATTGTCATCCCCTGGCGACTACAACAAATTTAGTCTCCTCGAATCGTCAGACGACCAAGGTAGCGTTCTAACCTGGGTGGTAGCTGACCACAGAACCTTTGTCCAACGCCACGACAATCTGGATGTGCCATCCTGCTCATAGAATGGTGAGGGTGTACCCTGGTAGTAACACTGAGAGTGGGCTCATGCTTTCCTCTGCTGCCCTTTTGACGAGATCGGGAATTGTACAACATGATGGTATGCCCTTTCGACGCTACCAGAAGTGTACCTTTACTCTCTGGCATGCCTTTTAGCGCTACCAGGAGCATTCTCCCTTCCCCAACATGCCCTTGAGATGCTACCGGAAGAGTTTTGCTTAATATTCTTTGGGACTAGTGACGTCACACCTTGGAACATTCATTCATTCTTTCTTTTTCTTTCCTTTCTTGCTTTCTTTACTCTTCTACTGGGTTGATGCCCGCGTTCAGGTCTAAGCATGCATTTCATAATCATAGATCGGTCCTTCTTGCTAGACTGGCAAGGGGCGTTGTCATGCTTGACGTGCTAAGAGATGGGATTTCCTATTATATAACTACGTTATAACTTCGGACTAATCCAAGCCCTCGGTGGTCGGAGCCCGTCGTTAGACTTATCTGGTTCTCTAGGTCCATTCTTTATTTTAACACAGTTAGGCAACTTTAATTTCTAGTTGTCTACAGCCGTCCTAAGTCTTATTGACGACCGTGTCCTCATAATGCAAGTTACTATTCTTAAACACATGTACAATCAATTCCTCATATCATTTTCTAAGTTTACGGGCTTGTTGGGACATATAGAAAAGCTAAAATCTTAAGTTCTTCAGTGGTCATTCAAATGTCTTGGGCTGTTCATTCGAATGACACTGAAAGTTGGATCTCCATGTGTAAAATGATGAGTCATTCGAATTACATGGCCTTGTCATTCGAATGTCCTCTAAGTTTTGCTCTCTGTTGGAAAAGTAAGGGGTCATTCGAATGACTTGTGCTAAGTCATTCGAATGACCTAGTAAAATTGCTCTTGGAAGAGTAAAATTCATGGTTATTTGAATGACTATACTTAGTCATTCGAATGACCATGCATGAGACTCATTCACAGCGTTGTTTCTCTTCTGTTTTCTCTTTGAAAATCATTTATTAACTTTCCCTAGATCCCAATCAGTACAATTATATTTTTCTAACATTAAAACTACGAAAAACCCTCTTCACCTCATGAACTCTACATTTTTCTCATAACATTTCCTATTTCTCTTGCAGAAAGATACACATATAATATCACAGATAAACCACATAGACAACGGTGATCGGATTTCCCACCTCCAAAGAATGTTTGAAGACGGTGTAAGTGATGAGGAAAAATCCCTAAGCACTTCAGGATGATCCCGCTATTTTTCTGCGTCCGACAGCATAACAGTAGAGTGCACGAACGAAACAGAATAGAGCAAATATTTAACAAAGAAGGAAAGAATATGAAGCCACTCCATGGCTCATATACACACACATATATATACACACTCACAGGGGCAATACCGCCTTACTGTGTGGCCTTATTTATTATTTATATATTATATATTATATATATTAGTATTATATTATTATTTTTACTATTACTATTATTATTATTATATATATATACACATATATAAATTTATATACGTACTTATCCCTGCCAATCATGGCTGGGATAAGCTTGACTTAGCCTGGTATAATTTCGATCATATTTGATCGCGTTTTGTCGTAATTCACTTGTGTGTGGAAGTCCAAAAATAGTCTAGACATACCGTCGTGATCTACTAATTTTCCTTATTGGTATTTTAATTCTGGTTGAGGTGTTCTGAGAATTAGTGTATTTTACGAACACTTTGGGCATCTGGAAAAATTCCAGATCGGATCGAAAATCATCCTGAATCTCGGGAAAGTCTGCAAGATCGCGAAACCCTATTCTTACCTTCGATTTTTATGAGTTAAAGGTAATAATTTAATTTTCTCGCCTCCTTGATCAGCTTATAATTATTTATTGCGCAAAATCTCCATATGGGAAAAAATGGGATGTTATAAAAATCTTTATTCTCCCACGACATAACCCTCTCGTCTTCATCCCACGAACTCTACCCTCTCGTCTTCCTCTCAGTCACTGCTTCTTCTTCGTTCTTCTTCTACAATCACATTTTCAACTCTTCCATCGCAAGGCTTTTTCGTCTTCGCAACTGCTAGTAAGACCCAATCCTTACTAGTTCGTTTTCTTTTTCCAAGTTAATTGTCGAACAAAAAACTCTGTTCGTCTTTCCTTTTGCTGATTTTGCTTCCGATCAAAATCTTTTTTTTTTCTTCTCTCTTTTGTTCGGATAAATAATGTTTTATGTCTTATTGTTTAAGAAAGTTATGTCTCATTTTACGAACAATTGTGTCTAAAAGCGAAAAAGGTTGTGTCTAAATATGAAAAAGGTTGTGTCTGAGTAAAACAAATGGTTGTGTCTGAGTAAAATAAATGGTTGTATCTCGTTCTCTACTACGGTTGTGTCTGGTGTTGGTGAGTTTGTTGTGTCTGTCTTTCGTGGTTAAGTCTGTAACGCTCTATGGTTAGATTTGATGAGAGAAAACTGGTTAGGTCTGTCTACGTTATGTACACTAATTTGTGGGTTTCTCAATGAAATAGTTGTATATGCCTATGTAGAGTGTATGGTCATGTCTACATAATTGAAAGGTTGTGTCTCGTACTTCATCATGGTTAGGTATGTGTTTGCTAGTTGGTTGTGTCTTTCTGCATTATATTGTTGTGTCTTCCTGTTTTAAAATACCTTTAGGTGCTTCAAAGTTTGAGACCATCATCCTTACATTCTCGTCAAATGTTGTTAAAACAATCTCTTCATTGTTAATGTCAATGGTAACTTGAGTTGGAGTGTTGGAGCCACGTAGCACACTCTCTGTAAAGTAAGACACAATAGCTGTGTTATAAGAGACCTAATAATTATTCAATTATAGATCTAACTTATCAACTTTGTAAGACATAACTTTGGTTTATACCTAGACACAACTATCGTGTTATTATAAGACACAACCATTTATTATAAGAGACCTAACTTGAGTTGGAGTGTTGGAGCCACGTAGCACACTCTCTATGAAGTAAGACACAACGACTGTGTTATAAGAGATCTAACCATTATTCAATTATAGACCTAACTTATCAACTTTGTAAGATATAACTTTGGTTTATACCTAGACACAATCATCGTGTTATTATAAGAAACAACCATTTTATTATAAGAGACCTAACCGCCATTTTATTTTAGACCTAACCTAACAAATTTGTAAGACAGAATTATTGTTTATCTTTAGACACAATCGTCATGTATGATAATTCACTAAATAATTATCTTCCAACAATGTGAGTTGGGGTGGCGCCGCCATAGCATTGTTCAAACTTTCCAACAACTCCATGAACGACGGCTCCTTGCCAAATAAATTTAGTGGATTCGTCTTCGACGACTCGATGTGTAACACCCCTGCTCGCAGCTTACGCGATCGTCGTGAGCACTGCTTACAGGGTTGTTATCTGCATTGGTGGGGTTACTACTAGCCGCTACTTTTAGCTTGATAATTATTTCTTATTAAAAAATATGGATCATTTTGAAAATTTTTCCCTTTACGTTATCCAATTATAAACTAGGAGCCATGTGTGATCAAGAAAACATATATATATATGTACAAATGCTAGCATCTCAAGCAACTTTAGGCAATAACCGAAATAGAACATGAAGGTTATATATACATATACAGTACAAGGTCCAGCATATAATCACACATTTGTATACTAATAACTATTACAAAGAATTTATATAAAAGTCAATGGCCTATCTAGACCACATACATAGTACAAAACATTGATTGCCCTAACAGAACAATAGAAATCCTGCTGCTACTCAGGAATTGTCCTGCCAGGGTCCATCCTTCGTCCTACCACGTATTGGCCTCTTCGTTGTACTCGGTGTGTACGCTTAGAATCATAAAGGAGTGGGGGTGAGAATGTTTTGTTCTCAGTGGGCATCCTCGGGGTATAACTAGTCGTTACTTTAATCAATTATGATTCCGCCACTCAGGGGGTCTCTAGGTGGCATAATTATATTAAATCCCTACTAGTTATTCATATTTGTGCTAGTCCTGAGCAGCTTTATCTAAATTACTAAGTGATCGGGGGAATCTAATCTTGTTTTACCTACTTATGTGTTCTCGTGCTTTCTATTCCTGATCATCGGGGTATTACGTACATACATTCATACTTACATACATACCATCATACATATATACATACATCATATATCTTATGTATGAAGAAACATGGGGTTCTCTTATGCGCCCTATGGCTGTGTCCTTCTTATTATCATATGTCCTTCTCCTTTGTAGATATGGCCAAACAATTCCATATCGTGCGACCAGACAGTGTTTAACCTGAGTAGTAGCTAACCACGGATGCACGATGTCATACTTCATCGAACAATGATAGGGAATAGCCATCCAACTGGTGGGATGACGAGGGGTCAGACCTGTGACACGATCGGGAGTTAGACTCGTTCGTTCTTTTTATCCTTTGGGCCCATTATTGGGTCAGGCCTATGCTTGTCTTTATCATGGTCAGGCATATGCCTGTGTTTATCGTAGTCAGGCCTATGCCTGTGTTTATCATGGTCAAGCCTATGCCTGTGTTCATCATTGTCAGGCCTATGCCTGTATTCATCATTGTCAGACCTATGCCTGTATTTCTCATGGTTAGGCCTATGCCTGCGTGTATCTTTAACAAATCCATCTTGCTGTACTGGTGAGGGGGTTGTCCGTTGGACATTCCAAGAGAGGGGTTTCCTATTATAAAACTGCGTACTTTCTTCAAGGTACACCAGACACTCTGCGGCTTGAACCTTCTTAAGACATCACTTGTTCCCTAGGATTCAGTATGATCTTTAAACATTAGGTGATTACTTTCTAGTCATCTAAGGTTGTCCTAACACCTGAGCGACAACCATGTCCTCATGGTGCACTTTATCATAAAACATAATCATTATGGATAAGTGTTTGTTGGAACATGTGGCCCAAGATAACTTTCACAATCGTTCATACTGTAACATCCCGATTTTTCCCCCTTACAAAGATCTCGTATAATAAATAGATATAAGTAATATAGATAGACTAGAGTTTTAAATGCCAATTAAGGTAACATCAATGAACAATTCATCTTGCTGGACTGGTGGGGAGCTTTTCCTTTGGACGTACCAAGAGAGGGGATAACCCTAATCATATAACTATGTACTTTCTTCAAGGTACACCGGACCCTCTGTCGCCGGAACCTTCTTAAGATATCACTTTTTTCCTAGAATTCAATTATGGTCTTTGAAACATTAGGTGATTCGTTACTAGTTATCTACAGTCGCCCTAAAGCACTAATGACGACCGAGTCCTCATTGTAACACCCTAGCTAAATACATACCCTCGAGCAATATGCAATGCTCACTAGGTTGTTAATCACTTGGAGGGAATACTCATAGTCCCTCATTATTTTTTCAAAAATACTAGGTTAAGGAAAATATGGACCAATTTAAAACTTTTCTACTGAGTGCTTATTTATGAAATATGAGCCATGTGTGAATCAAAGTGTATATATAAGGCAAACGATAGTGCTTGAGGCATACAACTAATAGCCATTCATAGCATAAATAATTACATAAGCAAGTATCTGGTCCTTCACCGATAAGTACAACCAATCATATAATATTATAATACAGTTACATATACATGTTATAGTCATCCATATACATCACAAAGGTTCGGATAGCGTATCGCTAGCCCAGCATGTCTTCATAGCCTTGAAGATCTGTCTGTCCGTCATCGGTGGCTTGTCCTCCATTCTTTTCTGATCCTCTCGTTGGTTATCATAGCTCACGTCTGCCCCTGGAAGCATAAGTGAGTGGGGGTGAGAACATTCGTCCTCAGTGGTTTACCTTGGCGTCACGGGATCCTTTTAACTCACTAATCAACCGGCCGCTCAGACGTTTCTAAGTGAACATGCATACTAACATCCTACTGATTATTATCTGGCCTAAAGTCTTGAACGGCTTTATCTACTTTACTAGGTGACTGGGGAACTAGTCTTTCTTAACTAAGTTCTCGTGCTCATTATCTTTACTTCGCGTACATACATATGCCGTCTCGAGTGTTCTCTTGACGACTACATAGACATACATCCTCATATACTTATACATTACATACTCATACATCATCATATATTCATGCATCATATACTCATATACTCATTCATCATATGCTCATGCTTGGGGAACATGGGGATCTCTTACGCAGACCGGCTCACCCGGGTTAGCGTCTTTTCATCTAGTCTTACACATACCGGCTCACCCGGGTTAGCGTCTTTTCATCTAGTCCTTCGCTCATGTAGCCGTGGCCAAACGACTACAACCACTTCTGTTCCCAACTTGACGACGACCCAGCTGCGCTCACACCAGAGTGGTTGCTAACCACCGATGGGGTCTAGTATCCATTGCCGCCAATCAAGTGGGCTAACCTCCACTAGGTAGGAGGTGGGGGCTGGCCCTCGCAACCCAACCAAGCGTTGGACTCATCATCATACTCATAACTTTAGGTGTGACGTCACCCTTTCTCATTCTTCTTTTCTTTCTTTCTTTTTTTCTTTTTCTTCCTTCTCATTAACCAATCCACCCCTCTGTGGGACTGGTGAGGGGCGTTTCACCCAAGAGAGATGCTTTCTATCATATAGCTACATACTTGTTCCCTAAGGTTCAATTATGCTCTTTAAACTTTACGTGATTAACCTCTAGTTCTCATGATGCATGATGGCATAACCATTCCTAACATACATATTCTACATGCAATGTTCCACATACATCATCATACAAATATGTCATGCACTCATCCTAAACATACCTCATGAAAATGTTCTACATGTATCATCATAACATAACTCATTCATTCATCATATTCTCATAAACATAAGGGAGCATACTATCACTTGCTAAACCTAACATAGCATATCCAAGCATTTGTTCCATAAACAACATAATCATATAAAACATAATCACATAACGTATATTATTTCCTTATGACAGCATAGGCTACGTCTAGTTTCTGTCAGTATTTAGTTATCAGAAACTGGAAAGGTTCAAGACCTTACCCCCAAGGTTTTTGATAGCCCGAAGATCATTTTTCATGTCTAAAATTTCAGATTCTGACCTCAGTACCACGAAATTACAATTCTACCCTTTTTTCCAAAATTACCATTTCGCTCCCGTAAACGCCCTGTTTTCTTTAGAATTTTTGTTCTCAAAAACCCAATGGACTCAAGACTTGCCTTGAAGGTTTTTGATAGTTATAAACCCATATTTTCTGAAAATAAATCCAGTTTTTCAGTCCCAAGATGTGAAATTTCCATTTTGCCCTTTTATGATCAAAATGCTACTTTTGCCCATAAAACTGATTTCCTTCAAAATTTTAGTTAACCACACTCCAATGGACTCAAGTCTTGACCCCAAGGTTTTTGATATCTCTGATCCCATTTTTTATAAAAAGAAACCCAGATTTTTAGTCTAAATACCCGAAATTACAGAAATGACAATTTTGCCCTTTTATGCCAAAAATCCCATTTTTGCTCTATGTCACCTTTCCTCAAAACTCTTCCATGTACAACACTAAAAACATTTTTCCACATACTCTAGCATTTATAAATCACATATTATCATCCTCAAATCACAAAATGGCACATTTTTACCCACCTCATACACTATCTCAACATATATCACATAAATGCACATTTTATCACATATTCACACATACACATATTTAGATCACCAAGGGGGTGATTTATACATAGTTACCCACATCATACATTCTAAATTTTTCCCACCTATTTCAACCATTCAAAATCACATTCATTTTAATCAAATCATTAATAACACAAGAAAATTCATTTTTAGGCATAAAACACGTTATGGGCATTTACTCATAAATCACTTAAGCATGCAAGAGGCATAGAACAATCAAGGGATGGTTTTAGCTAGTTACCCACAAATTTTAACAACCAAAAATATATATTTATCCTCATCAAATCATTAACAACACATGCAAGTTTATTGCAAGGCATAAAACACATATTATGTGCATTTTATCACATATTCACAATACCCATAAATAGATCACCAAGGAGGTGATTTATGCATAGTTACCCACTTGTAGAAAAACCTGGTGGTGGTGAGGGAAGTTTGGAGTGAAGTCCCACAAGCCTTGTTATTTCCAAAGCTTGAGCTTCTCCTTTCTCCAAGATGAAGATCCTTGAGCAAGGTGGAGGGTGAAGAGGTTGTCCCTCTTGATTTTGGAAGGAAGAAAATGAAACCAAGATGAGAGGATTTGGGCTGGGAGGTTCGGTTTTGAGAGCTTGGGGACAAGAGAAGAGTGCTCAAATTTGTTGAATGCCAAAGAGTGTTCTTAGGACTTGCTTTGATGTGTATTTTAGGAGATTTTTGGGAATGAAATTCTCTTGTACAAGCTGATGGCACACACGGTTTTGGGCCAGAATTTTTGAGAGAAAAATTGATTTTGATGGCAAAATAAGTGATGTGATGGAGTAAGGTGGTGATGGTAAGTGTTGCATAGTAATGGTAAGTCTTGGAGCACATTTTAAGGAATATGTTTGTTGACTATAGAAGGCTGAAAATTCAGCAAGGCTAGCCGTGTACCATGGCTAGAATTAAATGGTAAATTTGTCATTTAAAAGGGTGTTAGTGATAGTGTGTTAAAAGTGTAAGAGTATGTGATTGTTCTTGATCAATTTTGGGGTGGCTAAGCTTTAATTTTTGGGGACAATTTTAATTGAAATTTGGGAAGTGGAGCCACGGTTTTGGTGGCTAAATGATGGGAGAAATTAATTGATTTTAGAATTTAATAACATGTGATGAATAGTGGGAGGTATGGGCATGGGTATGGGTAAATGATGTGATTTGATGAAGTAAGTAAGAAAAGTATAGTGATGGGAAGTTTGGAAGCATGATTTAGGGAATTATTTTTGGCCCAAAAATCTCTTCAAAACCGTGCAGCCCTTCTTCTTGCAGCTGCTAAAATTTCATTTTTTTCCGGTTCCGGTTCGCTCGTGTTTTATCGCTCGCAGTGTTGGTGCGTCGCGCACAGTCGTCGAAAAAATATTCCATTTATACCGTCGCGATCCCCTAATTCCCCCCTACCTAAGGGTATTATTATTTAAAGGTGTTTGTGAATTTTTCTCCGTGGAAATATTTTCACGGACACCTTCACCGCATCAGGAAATTTCATCGGCGAACAGCGGCTGTTCAGTTGTCTGCCGAATTTACTACCGCGACACGTTCTATTTCCTAGGGATATTCTACCTAATAATTTCCCATTTTTATTCTCTAATCATGATTAGAAATTAATTTGGCATTTATGTGTACAATTATTTCTGTAAGAAGAATCGGGATGTTACAACAGGCGTCCCAGTGCTTGACGGACACCTGTAATTTACGCTTCCAACCTCTAAAAGAGAACCGAACTTATTATGCGAAATCTTTGCTAAGGGAAAACTGGGATGTTACACTCATGATGCATGTTAACCTAACACATACTTACATAATCATTTCTAGCATCAAATATACATTTCCAGAGGTTTAATGCTTGTTGGAATATATGGGTAGACTTAAAAACTCAGGTCATTCAATGGTCATTTGAATGACCAGGGCTAGATCATTCGAATGACTTGGTAAATTTGCTCCTAGATGAGTAAAATTCAGGGTCATTTGAATGACTATACTTGGTCATTCGAGTAACCTTGCGTTAAACTCATTCACAGCACTGTTTCTTGCTTGTTTATCACAGGTTTACCTTGAAAACTTATTTAGGCTTCCCCCATGTTCCAACAATCACTATAATACATTTTTCTAACTTAAAAACACATCCAAACATCCATGCAGCATAACAAACATATTTTCTACATAATATCTATTACGTTATATTTCCCTGTACTATACACATAACACGTAAAAATCACCAAGGAGGTGAGTAAGCTAGGGTTACCCACATCCTAAGCGCATTAGGAGGCGGTGAAAGTCGTGAGGAAACGTTCCCACAAACGTTGGTGTGATCCTGCTATTTTTCCTGAGTCTGGCAGCGATAACCGCAGAGTGTACGAACGAACCAGAAATAAATGGAAGCAAATGAAATTTGAAGCAGCACTGAGGCCACGAAGTGCTATTTATAAGCATTTGAGGTGGTGGCCTCAGCTTCTTTCTTTCATTATTTATTATTATTATTATTATTATTATTATTATTATTATTATTATTATTATTATTATCCCTGATTTTCTTTTGCAGGGATAAGCATAAGTTAATTAATTGTTTTTCCTACTTTCTTTGTTTGTTTATCTTAGCCTGTGCTAATGGCCATGGCCGTGTGATTAGTTTTGATCATGTTTGATCGTGTTTGATCGTTAATCGTTCATGTACGGATGTCCTAAAATTATCCGGACATACCATCATGATCTACTAATTTTTCTTATTAGGAATTTAAGTCTGCTCAAGGTATTCGTAAATTTATTTTCATAATAGTGCATTTTACGGATACCCTTGAGTCGTATTTAAATTCCGGTGACTATTGAAAATTGACCAGAATCTCGCGAAACTCTGCGAAATCGCAAAATCACTATTCTGACTAGCATTTTTAGGAATTAAATTTAATAATTTAATTTTTCGGTCTTAATAATTGACCCGTATTTATTTATTGCGCGAAATCTTTATAAGGAAAAAAATCGAGATGTTACAACTAGTCCCTTGCGTGCTAGTGGCAATTTCCAGGATCGTCACAAATTATTAAGCATTTTCATTTGGTTCTTTTGTATTTCATTATCGTTAAATGCTAGAGTAGTATTTGAGTCTTCTAACTCATTCTCCTAAACTTCATCCTAATTACTAAATGAGGTAAAAGTGGATGTTTTCTAAAATTTTGGGTTTTGCTAACAAGAACCCTTAGGGAACTTGTTAAAGAACCCAAAGTGGTAAGACTTTATTGGAAAGACAAAAACTTAAAGTGTTTAATGCATTGAAAACTTTAAAGGCTTGCTTTTTCAAGAGTAATCCATCGAAATCGTCCATAATATTGGCATCATCGATCAAGTTCATCCCTAAAGTATAGAAATCATCAAATTCGTCCCTGAAGATACTAAAAGTCAATCAAATTAGTCTTTTAGCTCAAAGACTAAGTTGATCGACTTTTGACAATTTCAATGACGAATTTGATGATTTTCATACTTTAGGGACGAACTTGATTGATGCTACCAACATTGAGGACAATTTTGATGATTTACTCATTTTTTAATGGAACATTTCCATTGAGTTTCTCAACAAGTGCCCTTTGGATACTTGTTAGCAAAACCCTAAAATTTTAAGACATTGAATATATCTACATTTTATCTCATTTAATAGTTAGGATGAAGTTTAGGATGATGATGAGTTAGGAGGCTCAAGGTCAAGTATTACTCTAATTGCAAATAAGTAAAAGTTTAAGGACTAAATTAAAAATTTTAAAGTTTGAGGCATCTACCTACAACTAAGTAAAATTTTAAAAGGTGTCAATGCTATTTATCCTTTTGAATAATCAAAACTAGACATACTAAGTTAATAAATAATTTTTCATTTTCTCATTTTAGTTTTTTTTTAAGATACGAATATTTTGTTTTAAATTCTTAAATAATCACAAGACCCCATTAGCCCATTACTAACAATTAATAACTCATAAAAAAAAATTAAGAAAGAAGCATTTTTATTTCATTTTATTTTATTTTGACGTGTTTTTTTTTTCATTTTATGTCAATATTAGGAAAAAAAAAAAAAAAAGAATATGTAGATAACACATGATTGGTTTTCTCAGAGCCCTCACTCTTTTTGCCCCCTAATTTCAGAGGCATTAGAAAAACTACACTTTTTCATAACTTCAACATATATTTTCAAAGCGTTGGAACTCAATAATTGAATAATAAAACGTTAAATTAGTCTTTAAATCAATCCATAAAACTTACACCGTCAATCAAATTCATCTTTATAGTTTTAAATTTATCAAATTTATTTTTGTAATTAACCAATGTCAATTAAATATTTTTTTTCGCATCTATTTCAAAAATTAACTTAATTGACATTTATTAACTATAAAACATATTTGATTAATTTAAAAATATGAGAATAAATTTTTGTTGATACCGATTTAACGTTTTATTCATAAATTAAGAGAGAGTGAAGATAAACAATTATATTTGTTTTGTTTTATCGGGTCAAACACACGCAGAGACGCGAGAGTGCAAATCCCATAGTGCCATATTGCAACATAGCTTTTGCAAGCAAAAGAAACACAAGGAAAAAAAAAATGGCGAGTGTGCCTTCACCAGCTCGACGCACGCCTCCCTCTGCCTCCGATTCCGGCAACTCCACACCTCACTCTCCAACTCCTCGAAAGAGCCAGGTTAAGGTGCCACCTCACCCTTCTTCTTCTTCTTCTTCTTCTTCGAGCATGTGCGCGCCTATGCCATTTGTTCACATCTATTTCTGAGGGTTTTGTTTCTGTGTGGTAGGTGGAATCTGCTACAAACAATGGGGTTTCCCATAGCGATGAGAAAAAACCTGACTTGGTGGATGGCCTTGAGTAAGTTCCCTTGTTTTCCCTTTGTTTTTTCTCTCACTCGTGCCCTTATTAAGCTGTGAATTTGTTGTGCAAGTCACAAAGCTTTTTTTTTTTTGGGTTTGAATTTTGTAGCGAAATCTTGAACTGAAAAGGATTTTGGGTTTTACAGCTGTTGAGCTGGTAGAAATTCCAAGGAGCTTCTGCTGTTATCTTGACTACCTTGCAATGAGAATATTAAAATTGAAATTTGCTGCTTCTCTGTTCGTTTGTTGGCAAGTAATGTAATGATTTAAGAGTAAAACTACATTTTAGTCCCTGAATGAATCAAGTATTTAACATATTAGTCCCTCAAAGAAAAATCACATACAAGTTAGTTCCTCTCAGGGACTAATATGTTATAAACCGAAGCTTACTTCAGGGATTAGTAAGTATGTGATTCTTTTTTTTGCAGGGACGATTGCTTAAGACCCAATTTTTTTCAGTGACTAAAAGTATTGTTTTACACAACGATTTAAGGAAGATGATGGCCATGCCTCAAATCAGACATTGTAATTTCTTTTTTCCATTCCAGTGAATCGATCTGCGTTCTTGCCTAAATTCTGGTTCTACAGGATGCTCTGATATGCTTGGGGGCTTCTTCATGAGCACATTGGGAGTGAAGGGGGTTGTCATGACCTGAGCTTGGTGTTGGTCTGGTCCAAAGTGCTATTGTGCTAATCATTTAAGTTCTTTCTGGGGATGAAACATGGGAAGTGGGAAGTTTTAGGAATACCAAAAGTCCACATCGCCCCCCTAGGAAACGTCATTTTTTGTGGTGATGTGGACTTTTTGTCATATAGCTAGTAATTCACAACCACTAGAAAACATCCCCTAGCTGAATTTCAGAGTTTATGTACATTGGATGCATACAGACACCATATTTGTCTGATTCATGTATAGAAAATCTGATACCATGACCATAGGAAATGAAGTTTAAGAACATGGATGCAGCAGAGTAAGTGTAATAGCTGTAGTTAAAGTACAGAGGTAATGGGGGGTTTAAAATATAGAAATGAAGATAAATAAGGGAAAAAGTGGTATGAGAGTGTGCAAATGAGAATAGTTACGAAATTTTCAATTGGAATTTAGGGTAAGTGTGTTGCATGTTGACCCCATTTCCGTTCTGCAATGCTGTTGTTAGACAAATTTAGCAGCCTTTACTCCCCCATTTCTCTCGTTTTGAATTTTTTTATTCGGTTAAATATGTCTAGTCCCTGTAAAATTAATAATTGTGTTTGGTCTCTGAAATTTTTTTGTTAGGAATTAGTCCATGAAAAATCCACGTTAGCACTTAACGTTTCCTTCTAACAACAGAGACTAAAACCTACCAAATTTTTTTTCAGGGACTAATCCGTAACGAAAAATTTTTTAGGGACCAAACACAATTTCTAATTTCACAGGGACTAAAAACATATTTAATCCTTTTTTATTTTTATAACAAGGTGACCCCACACCTTTTCGATGTAAGACTAACATCTGCTCAAGCGTCTGGTGGTGTGGCCATGTCCATAAGTGCTTTTATTAAGATTGGAACCCTTGCATTTTAGGGAAAGTTTGCTCACATAGGGCTCAAGTTGCCACCCGAACAACATAGCTGAAATGCCATGGTTCAAACCATACCAGTGGCAAAATGCTAGGACCTATTTCAAGCATTGGAATTGCTGTGATCAATGATAGTGGTATCAAGCCCTTTTGAGACATCAACGAAGTATTGAAATACAGCCTTTGTGTTGGAACCTGCACTGCTATCTGCGTAGTAATGAAAGTCCATGTGTATAATTAACCTTTTCTTACTTTTTTTCTGAATGGAAATCGTAGTGAAACCCATTATTCTTATTTTATCAATAATTTGTAAAATTGATTGGAAGCATAGAACTTCTTGATATTTATTTTGGTGACAACAATTATTCCACGATGGTATGTCTTTTCTATTGTGGTTGTAACGTCGTAGTCACACTCTTTGGACATGTGAGGTGAACAAAATTTGTAGTTACTCTTCGTGCTTCATTTTGTATCATCTAATTTCTAATTCAGTTTGTCTCCATCATTCATTGGTTTGGAAATTAAAATAATTGAATGTTTATGGTTTACTTCTTCTGCAATATCTACTTATGCTGCATATATATTATCTATTATAATTCCTCCTTACCAAAGCAAAACTAGTACCATTTCATTATCTCAGTGGACAGAGTGAAATCTTCCACAGATATCTTTAAATTAATTTAGTTGTTCCTGAGATCTATCAATCCATGACTTCATTTTCAGTTGCCAAATATGCACAACTGCAACATCTCCCTCCCTTGGAAGCTATCCTGAAGAGTTAAAATTTCCCCAATTTACAAATATTGCTTGAGAGTTAATTCTGCACCATTCTTTATTTGTTTTATTTTATTTTATCTTGGGGGCATCTTGGAATGCCCATAAAATGTGTGCCTTGTATTTTAGCAGTCATAAAGCTTTGGATGTATAGTTTTATTTATTTCAAGATCTTTCTCTAGATGAATCTGAAGATAATGTACCATATTCTTCATTTTACAGTCACCTGGACAGTACACAGTGCATTGAGAGGTTAAGAAGATATGGTGCTGAATACAAACGGCGTTTGATCGCAAAATATTTCTCTGGGAAAACAATTTATGGAGGTATGTAA
Organism: Nissolia schottii; assembly: GCA_003254905.1. Lineage (NCBI taxonomy): Eukaryota > Viridiplantae > Streptophyta > Magnoliopsida > Fabales > Fabaceae > Nissolia > Nissolia schottii. The sequence goes on along the minus strand of QANU01085883.1, from coordinate 211,907 downwards.
CAATAGCCATTTAAAGGGATGTGCATGCTGATCACTCTCTTTATAGGCAAGATAAGATGCTCATGCTTTCTTTCCCTTCTAAATTTGTAACTGTTATGACAGAGTCCTTGTATTTTAGCACCAAGAACCCATTGTGAAATGTATAATTTGGTGAATATATGCAGCAGATCGAATAATTTCGTTAGTTTTAAGTTTGTGGTTTCATTTTATCTTCAATTCATAAGTAATCTATATTTGAATATGATTCTGCAGTGCATTATCCCTATTGCAGCTGTTTTTGTGCTTATTCCTATCTATCTGTAGTGCAGTAGAAAAATTGTTTTTATTTAAAATAGTAAAATGAAATAAAGTAGTGAAGGATAAAAATACTAGTCTGATTAATGAACAATTGGACTAGTGGGATCAAATACTGTAATATTGTACAACAGCTGCGTACTGTGATATTGTAAGGGTGCCGGAATATCTTATCATTTCTTAATTCATGGCGTAAGACTATTTTGTTAGCATTTTTCTCCCTCACTAGAGTAAAAACAAAACACAACTTCATGCTTTGTTTCTAGCCTAAGTTACACCATAAGTTTGTTCCTTGTTTTTATATGCTGAAAGGTAAGTTACATATTTGTTTGCAGGCAACATATTTGACGAGCAAACCGCAATAGGCGATGAAATCATAAAGTCAAGCAGGTAAAAAAACCATGTTCTATGGACTGAAATTTGTTCAATGGTCTAGAAATTGATCTTTGCTAGGAAATCTTTGTCTAGGTTGCCATGTTTCCAGTCATATGCAGATCCTATAGTAGGTTTTGAAGACCAATGCAACAATGGATCAACTCCTCCAGCAGACACGCAGGCTAACCTCCCCAACGGGAAACACTTGCTGAAGAAGTAATTTGCATGGAGAGGCATCAATGCATATGCTGTCATAGAAAAGTTAATGCAAAAATCAAGGCATTGCTAGCAGTAATTCGAGAGCTTGTGACTCTGAAAAGATGTTTATGGCCTCAAAACCATCAATTTCCCTTCCCAATCAGGATTGTTGGGTCATGGTTTTTTTATTTTTTATTTTTGAGGTTATAATTATGTGTAAAGGGAAATTCAGATAACATGACCTATTTCTAAGCTACATGCCCTCAAATTTCAGAGAACTTCAAATGTACAGAATTTTATTTTTTTGGGGTACATAAAATGTTCGGAATTGAAATGCTTAAATTTATTTTTGGATAAGGTACATATAAAACAAGTGAATTTTAATAGCATTTATAATTCAACTCAACAAAAAATTCGCCAAAGGTGTTGGCAAATTGCGTACAAAATAGTTTTTATTTTTTTTAATTTGTTTAATTAAAATGTAAGTAAATATTCATGTGTTATGTTAGCACACAGTGGACGGAGGATTCAATACATGTAAAAACCATGGGTTCTTAGGTAAGTTACAAAAATCTAAAAAATAATTTTGCAAAAAGACCGGGACACTATTTATCGTGTGCGTAGGGGGAGAATTCATCAATTTGCTCTTCGAAGAGCCTAAATGGGTTGGATTCATGCGCGTGAGCCTAACTTCTTTCTCAACTCTTTTTACCAATACAACAATTACTAAATGTATATAAACACTTAAAATGTTTGTGATCTAATTAATGTGGGGCTAGAATATTTTATATTAATATGTGCCCTTTTATAACATCATCACATTCTTCCACTTCTCTCATATTCTCTCATATGTAAACTTCAGCTCGCCTACACCGCAAAGCCACAAATACCAAACATAGAGATAGGATTAGCGAACCATTCACGCCAAGAAAATAAAAGGATAACAAAGGGGGGAAAACAAGAAAAAGGATGAAATATGTACCAGCTAAGGGAACCCGGAAATGGTGGAGGAGCACCGAGATCTGCACTCCATAGGGCAGGGCGCTATCTCGTACACGCGTTTGGCCCATGTGCTAGAGGATGTAGAGCACCCAGTTTATCTCATGACCCTCCGTCAGAGCCCAAAGAAACAGGCAATCATCTCGCGTCATAACGAAGTGGTTACCGTTACGCTGGACCAGAGTGTGGGTCAAGAGGTAATGGTATATCCTCTAGTCCACTGGCAAGCCGCTCACCTGCGGTCGGTTCTTGGAATTTTTCAGCCCGGAGTGGCCGATGGTGTCTAGGGCAAGATTTTCCCCTAACGGGAGCTCGATGGAAGTAAAAGCCCAATCGGATAAGCCCGACCCCATGTCATTCCCCATAGCAGGGAGTTGCAGAACCGACCGGAACTGCTTTAGGGTTAGCTCCATACCAACACCACAGACCTCGGATACTAGCACATTATCGTTAATCCTAAGGTTGCTATAAAATACCCTAACTAGATGCTGGTAGACTGGTAAATCAAAACTAACAAAATGTAAAATGCCCATGGCGTCCAGAACAGAGAGAATGTCACCCGCGCCATCCTCGAAGGTGGCAATGTCCAACACCTTCGGTTCCATCACGTCCCTCTCCTTATAGTGTGTCTCAAAATTGTGCCATTGCGCCTCAGAGGTGAACCACGCGGGGAGGCCGCGAGGAGGAGTAGGCTCAGAGTGAGGAGCCCTAGAGGAAGGGCGTGAAGTGCAGTGGCTCATGGTGGGGAAAGAGGAAGCTCGGTTTTGAGGAGGAGGAGGGGGAAAGTGGAGTAAGAAGGGTGGATAGAGAGAGGAAAACCGTGAGGGAGGAGGGAAATTGGCAGAGGAAGCTTGGAGGAAGGAGGAAATGGTGAAGGAAGGAGGGAAGATTTGTGGGAGAGAGGGCGAAAATGGTGGAGCTCTGCTAGGGTTTCGTCGAGGATAGGAGAGGAGAGGAAAAGGGAAAAATGAGAAAGAAAGAAGAAGAAACCGTTTAAAATGGCCTCAGATAGCAGTTCATTCGAATGAATGAATCCTAACTCATTAGAATGACTGCCCTGGATTTCTAATCTGAGTGAACCAATCGCAACTCATTCGAATGAAATTCACAATTCAGTCGAATGACTCAGGAACACAGTGATCATTCGAATGACTAACTAGGAGAACATTCGAATGACTCAAGAACTCTGAAAATTATTCGATTGAATGATCATCAAGGATTCAAATGAAGCCTCTTTGGTAGTGTTTTGCATATCTAAACCATCCCCAGAGAAACCGAAAAGGTTATGTGGACCCGGGGGCATCCTTAGACCCCTAAATTTCCCCGAAAACGGCCTGAAAACGTACCGACGCTTAAATTTCGGCACGAAATTTCAATAAGGGGGTGGAATATAACATCCCGACTTTTCGTCTTACAGAAAATACGTAAAATAGATGGCTAATGGTGAGTTAAGGGCAATTAAAGACCAACGGAGGAAGTGAGAGAGTTGGATTTTGCCCCTAAACCCTATAATTGGCAGTAGGACTAGGCTTCGCTATCTCCCGGATGTTTACCGAAGCTTTCCGTCGAAGTTTCAGCCCGAACGAGAATTTTTTCGGTTATTGGAAATGCTTGTGGAATTTCTTGATAGGGTAAGAAAGTCAAAGATCCCTGAGTGAAAGCCCCTGAGACGATCGGAAAAATTAGTGAATCGCAACGGTATGTCTAGAATATTATTAGGACAACTAGGCACGTGAGATTTCGAACAAAACGCGAGCAAACGAGAGCCAGACTTATTAGGGAGTCATTTGGCCACCTTCAGCAAAAGGTTAAAAAGTAAAATAATAATAATAATAATAATATTATAATAATAATAATAATAATAATAATAATAATATAATAATAATAATAATATAATAATAATAATAATAGTAATAATGATAAAAGAAAAATAAATAAAAGGAAAAGGGAAAAGGGAAAAGGCTATAAATAGCCAAACCTTCAGAAAACTTTATGTAACTTTCGGTCCTTTTCATAAACACCAGTCCCGTTCAGACACATCTCGGTTACTTTGTGGAGTCCCGGAAAAATCCCCGGAGCACGCCAACGCGAGCCGAAAATTGTCAGCAACAAAGCTATCGAACCAGAATCGTCATCGGATGTGGGTAACCCTAAGCCCACTGTCTATGTGTTTTAATGTATAACTGTATATATGTTTTTGTGTATATTTGACTATACCATTGTTAAGTAGAAATTTGAGGGATTATAGGGCAAAGAGGGTTTTGGGAGATTTTAGTAAATGAAAATGCATAACTGTACTGATTGGAACCTTAGGAACAGTAAACTTTGAATGTCTCCGGAGAAAATGAGAACTGAAGTCTCGGGAGAAAATTTTATAAGCTTTCATTCGAATGAAATGAGTTTTCAGTCAAATGAAAGAAAATTTTGAGCTTTCATTTGATTGAATCCTTATTTAGCCGAATGAAAGAAAACCTTACGATTTCAATCGATTGAATCCCAATTTCATTCGAATGGAAGGATTCTGAAGGTTTCAATCGATTGAATTCCTAAGTCAGTCGAATGAAAGAACTCATAGGGATTCATTCGAATGTAACCCTAGCCATTCAAATGAAACCTGAAGGACTTGAGACTTTAGTGGTTCTAAGGGATCCAATGAGTGAGGGTACGCCTATAATTGTACATGAACACATGCATCATGAGGAAACGGCCGTCATATGAGTTAGGACGACCGTAGATCACTAGAAGTATTCACGTAAAGTTAAAGGTACGTAATTGAACCCTAAGGAATAAAGCAGGGTATAAAGGCTTCGATCACCAAGGACTCGGATGGCCTTAGCCAGAATATGTAGTTATATAATTAGGAAGATCCCTATTCTATTGGCACGTCTTACAGACACGCCCCTCACCAATTCAACAAGCTGGATTGGTTAAGAGCAACGCAAGTAGAGAGACCTGATCATGACAGTAACGGGCCAAGGCCCGAGATAAAGAGAACAAGCCAAGGCCTGAGAGTAAAGAGAACAGGACAAGGCCTGAAAGTAAAGAGAACAGGACAAGTCTTGAAGAAACACAGGGGGCCCCAGTAAAAGAAAAGTACAAAGAAGCGTGTCCACACCTGATCGAGTCCAAAAGCTGATCCCTCGCCATCCCGGTAAGGGGGGTGGTGGTACCTATCGTGTTGATGTCTACCTCCTATGAGCCTTACGTGGTTAGCTACCACACCGGTTAGAGAGTTGTCGGTTCAACACGATAGAGAATAGAAGAAGGTTGTAACCGAGGCCACGGTTACAAAGGTGAAAGGACTAAGAAGGACGCAGCCATAGGGCGCGTAAGAGATACCCAGATTCCCTCATGCACTATGTAGTCACATGTAGGAATGAATGGATGTATGTATGTATGCCAGTACGTATGCATGTATGTATGTATCTATATATGTGTATGCATTATGTATCGTCAAGGGAGCGTCTCAAGACGACTATTATGTCTTTAGCAGTAACGCAAAGTTAATGAGCACGAAGCCTAGGTAATGACAAGATTAGTAACCTAATCACCTAGTAACTTAGGTAAAGCTGCTCAGGACATAGGTTAAAGATAATAAACAGTAGGGATCGAGTATGCATGACACTTAGAGGTTTTCCTGAGTGGCCTGGACTCTGATCGAGTAAATGAACAGTAGAGACCACGTCGAGTTCCCACTAAGAACGAAGTCGTTCTTACTCCCACTCGTGTATGACTCCAAAATCGCAGCCATGACTTCCCCACCTGCAAAGGATGTGTGGTTGTTTACCCGTATCGAAACATGTACGTTCGTGCCCGCCAACCTGCCTAACGAGCCCGAGGCCCCACGTAGTCGGAGACCCAGAGGACCTGGATCCTCCCCGATGCGTCCTATTTGGGTCGACTAGCATTCGAGAGGCAGCAACCGCAACCCGATCCACCTCAACGGCGAGGAGGAGGTGCCCCCATCTGAGCCAGAACCGGAGGCCGCGCCAGTTGCGAACCCCAAGATATCCACTCCGCCAGCCCAAGGATGAGGCCGCCGGACCACCGCGTAAAAGAGGGTACTCCTGCTTTGCTGCGCCGATTCGCTCACCGAGACTTCACGGCGGTGTCGGCGATGTCCAGCGACGATGAGGCCATAGGGGAGGACAATCCAGCGAGGCGGGAGGAGGACTCAGAGTAGGAGATGGTTGAAGGATCCCGTAGTAACATTTGGAGTGGATTTGTATAGTACACGAAATGAGTAGTTACCATTCGTGTACGTAGGTTATGTAGGTTGTTATATATGTAAATTATGTTTGAACTGGTATGTATAATGGTACTGTTAGCCACTGTTTAATAAGAACGGTATGGTTGACTTATGTATTTGTCTGGTTGTGATTTTTGGCCCTTATGTGCACTCTGCCAACGGCTACTATATGACAGGTATGTATTCGCACTTCCCTTATCTTTTGTTATGCCGTTAAGCGATGTATTACTCGTATGGCTCTTTATTTTCTATCATCCGTACTTACGAAAGAAATTTCTAAATGGCCTATATTTTTGGTAAACCCTAGTTTGGAAAGATCACTTAGAACAATAACAGTTCACAGCACCAGAAGATCACCACCTAGTCTGGAAGGCTTATGACTTAAGCATAGGCCAACTAGCTAGGGTGTTTCACAAAGCACCCAAATAGCTAATGACCAAACACGATTAAGCATGATCAAATTTTGCACATGGACAAAAGGCCATCAACTCTCTCTCTCACGGCTCTCTCTCAACACACACACCAAGTCTTTGGCCAACAAGTCAAAGATGATAAGCATCCACCTAAGCATACCTATCCTAATTTATTTCTTTTTCTTTTTATTATTTTATGGCCAAAATTGGCTAAAATTTTGAAGACAAGGCCATGGTCTTGAGTCTATAAATAGCCACCCATGACTTTCATTTTTCACTCATCTATTATCTCCAAAACATGTTCCGTTCGCATGCTCTATCGTTACGCTTCCGTAGTTGGAAATTAGCAGGAGCCAAGCACTCTTGGAAACGTTTTCTCACCACCATCACCATCACCAAAACCTCTAAAAAGTCGTTAAAGTTAGCTTGAATCACCTCTTGGTGGTCTTATGTTTGCTTATGTGATTATAGGACAATACCATGTATTATGTGATAGAAGTTAGGGTTATGATGCATGGAAGATTTTGTGTTTCCTTTGAGTTAGAACATGTGATATCGTGCTTGTTGGGAAGTGTGGTGTGAAACACCCCTGCTAGTTGCTTACCCGTACGTCGTGAACAATGCTCACAGGGTTGATTTCTGCTTTGGTTGGGTTACTTCTAGCCCCTACTTTTATCTTGGTAAATATTTCTTAATTGAAAATATGGACCGATTTTAAACTTTTTACTTTTCTTTATTAAAACATAAAATATGAGCCGTGCGCATTGAGGAAATAGACATATATACACAAGCGATAGAGTCCATACGACTTAGGCGGTTATCAGCATAATGAAAAGTAATCTATAACGTTTCATAATATATATATTTACATGGGTCCAAAAATAGTTACACCTGCCCTTATGCCTATACATATACATCAGTGGTATGAAAGGGCTAGGATACAACGCGTATAAAAGTCATGGCGCTCAAGACTGAACTGTGGTCCTGTTGCTCTCCTGGAACATCTTGACGCCAAGGCCTGCAATCTCCATGTGACGCCTCCTTCTCCTCCGTGCCTTCAACATGTCCTCTTAGAACCATAAGTGAGTGGGGTTGAGAACACTGCGTCCTCAGTGGGAACCCTTGGGGCATTGCTAACCATTTTCTGCTCAAGTATGATTCTGCCGCTCAGGGGTCTCTAGGTGTCGTAACATACTAAATTCCCTACTTATTAATATCCTTGCTAGTCCTGAGCAACTTTATCTAATTACTAGGTGATAGGGGGATTCTAATCTTTCATTACCTATAAGGTCTTCGTGCCTTCCAACCTCATTCGTTTGAGTATCGCGACACTAGATCGCGTCCTCTCGTAACCTCATAACGTAAGTCACTCACTCTATCTACATACATATACATACATTCATATACTTGTCGTCCACGTGTAATACCTAACTCATCATATCTTTCTTATCATGATACATGCTATCTTTATCATACTTTTCTTATCATAACTTATTCTATCTATATCATGCCTTTGTTATCTTAGCTTATCATATCTTTATCATACCTTTCTCGCAGACCTTAAACCTTGCAAGAAAGTAGTCTTACCTTCCCTGCAAGCCTCAAACCATGCTAGAAAGTAGACATCGTCTAATTATGCTTTCCTTGCAAACCTCATACCATGCAAGAAAGTCGTCTATCTTACGTTATACCTCCCTTGCAGGCCTCAAACCATGCCGAGAAGTAGTCGTTCATGTCATGCTCTTCTTGTAGACCTCAAACCATGCAAGAAGTAGCCCGGTCATTTTTGCAGACCTCAAACCATGCAGACAAGTGGTCATACCCTTCCTACAGACCTCAAACCATGCAGGAAAAGTAGCCCTACCTTACTTGCAGACCTCAAAACATGCAAGAAGTAGCCCGGTCATTCCTGCAAACCTCAAACCATGCAGAAAAGTGGTCACACCCTTCTTGCAGACCTCAAACCATGCAAGAAGGTAACCGGATCTAAGTTTGGCACTCCTTGCAGACCTCAAACCATGCAGAAAAGTGGTCATACCCTTCCTGCAGACCTCAAACCATGCAGGAAAAATAGTCCTACCTTACTTGTAGACCTCAAACCATGCAATAAGGTAGCCGTGTCGGGTCTTCCTTGCATACCTCAAACCATGCAAGAAGTACCCAGCCTTTTCTTGCAGACCTCAAACCATGCAGGAAAGTAGCCACATCTCAGCCCTACCCTCCTTATAGACCTCAAACCATGCAAGAGGGAGTCGGACCTTTCCTGCGGACCTCGAACCATGCAGGAGCTCGGCCAAACCTTCCCTGCAGACCTCAAACCTTGCAGGAAGGAAGCCAGCAGAAATTCTTTATTAACATAACTACGTTCTTATTTTCGTGGCATAACGGCCTTATGTGGCCGGAGCTTTCTTAAGATTTCTTACTTTTTCCCTATGTCCATTCTTTATCTTAATACATTTACAGTTACTTCCCTATAACATTTCCTAAGTTTTTGTGCTTGTTGGAACATATAGAAAAGCTAAAATCTTAAGTTCTTCAGTGGTCATTCGAATGACATAGCTTAGTCATTCAAATAACATGAAAATTTGGCTCTCCAGGGGTGAAAATGCTGAGTCATTCGAATGACCTTGCCTTAAACTCATCCGTAGCGCTGTTTCTTGCTTATTTATCACCGTTTCTCACTAAGAATTCATTTTAGGCTTCCAATAGATTCCAACAAGTACAGTTATATTTTCTAACATTAAAACTATACCAAATCCTCCACACATCATACTAAGCATATTTTCTACATAAAATCTACTACGTTATATTCTCCTATATCACCCACATACACATCATAATAAACCACATAGAAAGTGGTAGACGGGTTAGCCACCTCCAAAGCGTGTTTGAAGACGGTGAAAGTTATGAGGAACTATTCCCACTATTGTTGGTGCGATTATAGTATTTTTCCTGAGTCTGGCAGCGTAACCACAGAGTGCACGAACAGAATAAATATATATAAGCAGATGGTTTCCAAGCAGTAAAATGCTTGAAAAATGGCCTCGAAGGCCTTATATATATAACCCTGAGACGGTGGGCATATGCCGCCTCAGTTTATTAATTATTATTATATATTATTATTTTTACTATTACTATTATTATAGATATACGTACTTATCCCTGTCAACCGTGGCAGGGGATAAGTTTAACTTTATTTAGTGTTTGGTATTAATTTCGATCATGTTTGGTCGCATTGTGTCGTCAACCATTCATGTACGGATATCATAAAAATATTTCAAACATACGGTCGTGATCTACTAATTTTTCTTATCAGTAATTTAATTCTGGTCAAGGTATTCGTAAATTTATTTTCATAATAGTGTATTTAACGGACACCTCTGAGTCGTAATTAAATTCTGATAATGATCGAAAATCGGTCCGAATCTCGCGAAATCCCGCGAAATTGCGAAATCCATATTTTGACTGTAGTTTTTGAAATTAAATTAAATAATTTAATTTTCCAGTCTTAATAATTGTCTCGTATTTATTTATTACGCAGAATCTTTGGAAGGGGAAAAAATCAAGATGTTACTTGATGAAAACCCTAAAAGTTGTGCTCGAGATTGGTTTTGAAAGATTGTGCAAGAAGTGAAACAAAACAAATCTGAGGTGCTGAAACACGCCCAAGGCGCTGAGCGGCCTAGTAAGTGCATTAAGCAGCCATGTCAGTTTCAATGCTTTCAAGCTTGTGACTCATGTAAACTTCAGGTCTGTGACCATGAAGATTCAGGGTCCGCTGAGTGGCTTAGATAAGGCACTGAGCAGCCTGAAATCCTAAGTGACTAGATCCCACGAGCAAGGCTTTTAGGCAACCTATGGACTTTCATGGACCCGCAGGTTTCAACAAGCATTAGATCCCATACTTTATGCAAGAACATGATATGACTAGTGAATGGTACCTATGTATTACGATGCATCATGAGGAAAGGGTTGTCACTAAGATAACTTGAGAAACAATCACTGAATGATGACACACTCATAATTGAACATAGGAAATCAATGAAGGTCATAAGAAAGTTCCGACCACCATGGGCTCGGAATACCGAAAGACGGAACTTAGTTATACGGATAGGAAATCCCCTTGCTGGACACGTCTACGGGCACGCCCCTTAAACACGTGCATAGAATAATATGACATCATGACATGACAAGACACGAGCATAAAAGAATATGATATCACGAAATGATAAGACATGAGCATAAAAGAATATGACATCTTGACATATTAAGATACAATAATTAAAGGATATGTTAAGACCCAACGATTAAAGGATATGTTAAGACGCAATGATTAAAGGATATGACATGTTAAGATACGATAATTAAAGGATATGTTAAGACACGATGATTAAAGGATATGTTAAAACACATTAATAAAAGGATATGGAATACGAGTCTGCCCCCTGGTTACCAGCCCCTCACCACCTTGTATATAGGGATGATTACTTATATAAAATATGTTTACGCTAAATGCGTATGCGGCATGAGCTTTCCCATTAAAGGATATGGAATAGGTTGTAAACTAGACTAGAATGGCGGTTCCGCTAGGGTACAAAGGGGGAGGACAATATGACAAGAATACGAACGATATCACAAGACACGTAAGAAAACTCCCAAATATCTTCATGCATGCTATATGTGACATATGTGACGAATATGGTGAGGAAGCGTCAAGTGATAAAGGTTCGTAAGAAGGCCTCTATAAGATTACGTGATAAGAGGACAACATAAGATTCGAGAACGCGATAAGTTTTCCTGAGATAGGTAAAAAAAAGATTAGAACTCCCCGATCACCTAGCAATCTAGATAAGGCTACTTAGGACTAGAACGGATAATAACAAGTAGGGGTTTAGTATAACTGTGCCACCTAGAGACCTCCTGAGTGGCGGCACCATAATTAAGGTGAAAACGAGTAGTTCTGCCCTGAAGGACGCAATGTTCTCACCCCCACTCCTTTATGGTTCCAGGCGAGCACAACTGGTATACCTAAGAAGACAAGGTAGCACAGAACTACTGGAGATCTTGAGGCCAGAGTGAAACACCCTAGCTAACTGTTTACCCGTACGTAGTAAACCAAGCTCACTAGGTTGTTGTCTACCTGGTCGGAAATACCTTAGTCCATAGTTATCTTTTGAAAATAGTAGCATAAGAAAATAAGGACCGGTTTTAAACTTTTTAGTTGATCTTGCATAATTACCAAAATAGAGCCATACGTCAGAATAAACAATATAACAACGCGTATAACGGTAAAATAGTAAAACATCCAATATACATATCCAAGTGGTCCACCATACAAAGTCATATCACTGTATACATAATATGTACATAGATCAAAACATCAAATATAAAATCCAGCATATACAGCATCAAAACACAAGGACTACTGGAATGCTACTCAGTAAGCCCTTGGCAAAACATAAACATCTATCTATCTTCTAGCCGCTCATGGCTCATCTGGCGGCTCTTCTGCATCCTCAAAATATGATTCATCCTCTTCGGTACCTGAAGTCATAAAACATGTGGGGGATGAGAACGGTAGGTTCTCAGTGGAAATAACCTTAGTTCCTGAGTCGTACATCAGATTATGTCGGACTTCAGGCCGCTCAGAGATCTCTAGTGAACATACATACTAATCAGCCTACTATTTATTATCTTGCCTATCTGAACGGCTTTATCAGCATTAACATGTGACATGGGAACTATTCTTGCTTACTACATTCTCGTGCTGATTAACAGTTCGTGAATATACTTAACCGTCTCGAGCGTGCTCTTGACGGTACGGCATAACAGCAGAAATTGAATTGAATAACGGCATGTAATCAGAATACATTCAGCATAACCGAGTCATCAGAATAAACATCACATCATCCAATACAGACATAGCAGAATTCAGCAGAATACAGACATAACAGAATTCAGCAGAATATAAACATAACAGAATTCAGCAGAATACATATCACAGAATCATCAACATAACCATGACAGAATGAGCAGCATAACATGTCCAGCAGAATGTAACAGAGTAACAGCATTTAACAGCATAACAGAATACAGCAGTGCAGCAGAATACAGCAGTATAACAGCATAGGTGTTATTCCCACCATAATAATGTCCTCTGTTGACACTAGTATGACGGAATAACCTCACACCCTCAGTATAGGCCGACACTGTCCTGACCTTACTGCGGTGGGCTTCCACCTGCCGTGTGCCCCTAGGGACCCCTCGACAGTGGGCTGGTATTGTACCCCCACCTAAGCTTGCCCCCGTACGACAATGCATAGGCGTGGTAACCGCACACCTCCAGGTATGCCATCTCGACACCACCTGTGGCGGGCTTCCATCTTCAGTATGTCTATCCGACCTACTGAAATGGGCTTGTTATCTGGCTCTCGTGATCACGGCCTCAGCAGCATGTGGCATATAGCCAATTTCAGTATTGGGGCATTTAGCCCTTTTCAGTATGTGGCATATAGCCATGTTTCAGCAGTATGGGCATTGGCCCTAGTTCAGCAGTATTGGGCATTGGCCCTGATTCAGCAGTTCAGCAGTAATTCAGCATTTTGTACCTGCAGCATGGCATACTTGTTCCCTATGGTTCATTTCAGCATCTTTCCTTATTTCAGAGTTAATTATCATATCTTTAACTAGGTGTCTCAGAGTACATGGCATATCACATATTTCAGCATAATTTACCCATAACATGCATATTCCATCTTAATTCATAACATACAGCATATACGTGCATACAATTCAGCCATCAATCATCATACAGCATCAAATACCATACTATGAGCCTCAAGAGGGTACCATCAGCTTTTCTTAGTCTCAAGCCGCTCAGCGAAAACTGAGGTTCGCTCAGCGGTTTGGACCTTGGCGCTCAGCGATAAAGGTTGCATCGCTCAGCGGTACCAACCTTATCGCTCAGCGACTAAACTTTCTCGAGCCTTCTTCCACCGCCTTAATTTAAAAATACCTTTTCACCTTTCCACGTAAGTCATGTCTCGCTCAGCGGTGCCTGAGGCGTCGCTCAGCGACCCCTGTTCGAGACATGCAAACCGAATTGCCATTCTCTTCCATTTTCTTCCCTTCTCTTCCATGGCACCCTACATGAGTCTCACACATGATTCAAGCATAATAATCACATATAATCAAGGTCACAAGACCCTCCAGAATTGTCTTCCTAAACCTAGCATCAATTCTAACATATTTCATCACATATTCCATAAATCACATACATAAGCAAATAAGCACATAACATACACAAGCACTCATTCACCATCAAAGAGGTGAGGAACTAGGGTTACCCACTTCCTCAAGAGCTTCTTGATGCTAAGAAAAGAAGGAAATCAAGCCTTGCTTGCTTGTTTGAAGTCTTCTTGACCTAAAAGGAAATCTTGACATAATTAGGGCAATTATGGATTATGGAAACTTGGCTTTGTACCAAGGGATGGAAACTCACCAACAACTCTTCTTAGTCTCCCTTGGATGCTTAGAAATGGGTTTGAATGATGGAAAGGTGAACTTGAAGCTTCCTTGAGCTTTTCTTGCCAAGAAAGAACAAAACCTAGGTTATGGAGTTCCTAGGGTTTTGGAACTTGTTTCTCTTGCTTCCACTTAAAGAGAAACTCTTCACCTTGATGCTAACTTGCTTCCTTGATGATTTTGAGTAATTGGTGATGATGAGAACAAAAGATGATGATGATTAAACTTGGTGGATTTGAAGCTTGGTGGTCTTGGGACCTTAGGAGAAAATGAAAGAACTTTTGTGAATATTTTTATGTGTGTTTCGGTTTTGCATGGGGGAAGGGAAACCGTGGGTGACTTAGGGGATTTAGGCTATGTGTATTTCCTATTTTGCCCTTAGTGTATTTAGGTCATATTAGTTCATTAGTTATTTATGTCCGGACGTCCTAAAAATATTCCGGGCATACCGTTATGACCTATTAATTATCCTGGTTAATATTAAAATCTTAGATGACATATTCTTACATTTATTTTCATGTTCATTTATTTTACAGACTCCTATGAGTCGTAAAGAAATTACAATAAAACCCTAATTTTGATCCGAACGTCACCGGACGTCACAAGATCGTCAAAGAGTTATTTTTAAATAATATTACAGAAATAAAATTAATATTTAAATTTTAGTTCATTTTATCTTGCCTTTTCCTTATTATTATATTTTTAATTTTGCCTTAAATAGCATTTTAAATTGGAGGAAAAAGTCGGGTTGTTACACAGAGCATCTGATAGGTGGAGTTTGTACCCTATTTTATTATTCTACAATTGAACATTGTATACTAAAAATGTGTACTTTTAATGCTTAATTAATATGTTTTGCACGTTATCCTCTTTTGTGAGAAATTGAGAAAAATGCAATTTTAAGCACTATTTTTTATCTTAGAATTTAATGTGTAGATTTCTTTTGTTCTTTTTTAGTTTTCTATTTTTATTGCAGAAAATAAATTGTCGAGAGGATCATTGAAGATTTGAAGGAGATTTGATAAGATATAAATTTTGAAGAAGAGATTTGAAGAAAAGATTGAGACCAATAAATATAAGATTAAATTCAAATTCAAAAAGATTTTGTCAAAGATTTGCTGAGAATTTTTTAACGCTGACTTTGCCACGGATTTTGCGCAGGATGGATATTGAATCTCGATTTGACCTCAACAACAAAGTTGTAGATCTATCTCTTAGATTTAGTTGGAGATTTGAATCACCCCAATCCGATATCTGTAACAGAAGTTATCGCAATTTTACTGACTGTTGTGCTGAAAGTGCGGGATTTACTCCCACTTTGTGCCAATCCTCTACAAATAGATACCCTCTCTCAACAACTTGGACAGAACTTCACATTCAGCCTCCACTTTTATTTTCTGCACTTTTCTCTTTGATTTTATGCACTTTAGGTTTATGTTAGTATTGCTTAATTATCAGTTCTTCAAGGATTGTTGGGGTGCTCGCATTGACAACGCAAGCTCCCAACTGTTTGCAAATTTCTTCCGTTATTACATTCAGATTTTGCTACTTTAATTCTCGATTATTTTCCACTCTCTTATTCTATTTATTTATTATGATTTTTTATCCTCCACCCATGGAGGAGTAGTTTCTTAATATCTTGCAAGCTGTAACTCTAGATTAGGATTAATTCGAGGCCTTGTGCTTAATGTTTATTCATGATTTGTTCCGCCTGTGATTAATAATATAGTGATTGCATGTTATTGGTTAGGGTTAATTCTAGGTGGACAGATCTTAACGATTGTAAGATTTATTGATTTAGGATTTGGGAACTTTTTGGGGAACTAATTAGATTTAATAAGGTTGTGCAATTGGGACATAATTGATATGAGTTTTAAAATTGATATGAGTTTTAAATGCTGAGATATTAGTTTTTATTCCTATATTAATAAATGCTTAGGGGATTGACGATCGTAGTCTCTTAGGTGAATTCCGTATTAGTTAGAGATTTCCACTAATAAACAACATTCCCCTTATGAATAATTAATTAGGAACCAATGACAATTAATCCTTGATCTAGAAACACCGTATGCAGGATATTGCCTTTTATCATTGTTTATTTATTTGTTTTAATTTTCTTTTATTTTAAATTCAATTAATTCAACCCCCAATTTAGTGTAACTTTTAATTGGTTCTAATTGCTTTCTTGAGAGACGACTTAGGTTAGCCCTCTTTACTACGTTTTTGGGGTTAATTTAGTTTTATAAATTATTATTTGATCGCACATTGAAATTAACGACGTTTTGGTGTGTGTCAGGATCCCCGAGGAACAGCAGGAGTTATCCCCTCTCATCCACGCCTGATAGCGATTTTTGTTTTGTACTCTGTAACAGTTAAATGGTCTAGCTCGGCCATTAACATTATGTGCATTATGTGTAATTATGTATTATTACTAAAATGTGTGATTGTGTCATGGACCGGGTGATTGTATGTACATATATATATATATATATATATATATATATATACAAATCATGAAATATTCTATATAATTAGCCAAAGGGGTAGTTATCGTTAAAGTCCATTGGGACTCCATTGCTCGCATATCTATATGATTCCTTGAACACACACGACTCCTATTTTATGAGTTAATAAAGAAAAGGAAAAAGGTTTCAAAACGGTCCATATTTTCGCGTAAGAAATATTTGCAAAGCTAAAAGTAAGGGCTAGAAGTAACCCAACCAAAGCAGATAACAACTCTGTGAGCTTTGCTTACGACTATAGCGTGGGCAGTTAGCAGTGGTGTTACAGAAGGGGAGAGGATGTATTGATTATTTGAAGAGCTTTTAGAGTGTATAAGCAGTGTGAGTTTTATCAGTGGGTCCATTTTATTTTTAGCCTTTTATAATTAGGTGTATGGGTGTTCTTAAAATGGAAGGTTCTAGTTAACTTGGTGCATCATTCACCAAAACTTACTTGGCGAATCTTAGAACTTGCCTATAATGAAATGAAGATATTATTTATTCACGCTTAAGTAAAAGTCTGGTAACATAAACTTCTTTTTTTATTATAAAAAAATTAAGATAAATGTTTTGTGTACAACTCAAAATCTGCTTACTATTGTACAACTCACTCTCCTTAATATACATCTCATCTACATTTTTTATTCTTATTCTTTATTTTTTTCTCTCTTATTCCCTAATCTCCCATAATTATTTTTTTATTTCCATCTTATTCTTTATGAATCCAAGAGTTCTCATTTTCATTCCCATCATATTCATTGTTTTTTATTTTTCAAACGTTTGTGCATGTGTGTACGAAAATTTGTGCATGCTTATTCAAAAGTTTTTGCATGTTTAGTCAAAAGTTTGTGCATGTGTATAAAAAATTTTGGGCATTCTTATTCTAAAACTTGTGCATGTGAGCACAAAATTTTACTTATTCGTCTTCGTTTTTGTTTACGTTTTCATCATATTTTTTTATTTTGATTGTTAAAAAGTTTGTGTATGTTAATTTAAAAGTTTGTGCGTATGCTTTAAAATGTTTAGGCATAGTAGAAAGTGAGTCCATGCGCTTAGAGTGTGAGTGAGGAGATGGAGAAAGAGTGTGACAATTACTTTTCGCTATTTAATGCACCACAACTCTGATTTAATTTTGTTTCGTGTTTGAAAAAGTTTGTGCATATGTGTAGAAAGAGTTTGTGTAGGTATATGCAAAAGCTTGTGCACTCAATATCACTGTGTAGACTATGGGTTAGCAGTATTTAAGTTGTACCCCTAACAATGCTGAAAAATTAAAGGTGCATAAACAATTTTTAACATTTTATATTTAGATACATTTACAAAAAAAAAAAAATTCAAGAATCACTAACTTTTAGACAGACATGTTTGAGTTGGGTCAAGTTTTTGGGCCCTGTTTGGTTACATGACAAAAATACAAAGACAGCGATATAATCATAAAAAATAAGTCTTGTATTCAGTTTAATATTCTTTTTGGTGATGTTATACAAGACATAATTTATTATATCTGTATTTTATTTAGTTTTATGATGACAAGACAAAATAATTATAGAAAAAAGACATGAAATGCCCTTAACTACATTTTTTTCATGCAGGCCCTGCAACATGCGACCTTCTTTATGTAATAGGCAAAACTGAAGAAAAAAAAAAGTTTCATTAAAACACTCCCTGTTTCTTGTCTATCCTAATGAAACGTTTCTACACTGACGAGTGTCTAAAATAAAGTATCGAAGTGTATCCATGAAATAATTTTCTATTCTTTAAACCGTACATGTTGACTAACTTATCAGTTATGCTTTTAGAAACTCCCAAATATAATTAATTGCTTGTAGAACGCCAAGTAGAACTATACTATAACTTAGAGTGACATTTTAACATCATAATTACACATTTTAGCACGTCAATCGAAGAGTCCAAAAGAATTTAAATTAACAATAATTACAACAAGATTTATTAGCAAAATACAACCGATTTTCATTCTCTTTTGCTTTTGTAAACAATTGATTCATCATCATAAGCAAGCCTCTTTAACATCAACTGAGTTTCACTAGATTAAGATAAACTTCTTCACTTGACAGAAGACTTCAAAAATGGATTAGACGGCCGATTAGGTTGTGCCAAACTGGCTTCTGACTTGTTAATTGAATTCTTATTTGACTTTATAAAGGTATCATGTGGATGAGGAGCTTGCACATTTTCCCCCTTGTCACTTCTTTCATTCCCTTTCTGCTTTGACTTCAGAGTTTCATCCACAATTGCAGTTTTATTTACTCCTTGCACTTTGTCTTTCTTTGTGAACAAAGGAGCAGATAATTTTGGTGATGACATAGCTACTGTTTTTGATGCTTCAGCCTTAGTTGGGGCCTCGCTTCCTATAAATGGAGCTTCGGCTGTAGTGGGTGCAAGACTGCTTTCTTTGGGGTTTGTTTCTGTAATTTTCTTCATTTCGTTAAGTAGCCTTTCCTGTGTGAAATACAGATGACACAAGGTAACGATGAAATAAATTGATGTCTCTCTCTCTCTCTCTCTCTCTCTCTCTCTCTCTCTCTCTCTCTCTCTATATATATATATATATATATATATATATATCGAACGTCATTAGAAGAAGGCTTACCTCCAATATGCTGGTGAATCTTTCGGCCAAGTTAGGAAGCTTGAGAGCAGCAACGAGTTTTATTGCACCTTTCATTGATTTTTCCAATGTCAAAAGCTTCACAAGCTCAGTCGCACGCACAAGCTTATCGCCTGAAATATCCAAAAAGTGAGGCATGACTACCTTTTCAATTGTGCAATTCAGGCTATAAATATATGATAAATTATTGAATAGTCATGAAACACTAAACTAGACTATGACCTATCGAATGATAGAATGACATTTTAGCTGAAGTTAATAGTAGGACCCACACTTATATTAGAAATGTCATTTTATCATAGGGTATGACACAACCTCTATGGTCATGTAATAATATTTTTTAAACAAATTGGCGAGAGAACAAGGCAGGCAGAGACAGAGGTACATTGTTACAAGTACTCTCTTGCATGGTGAACAAAAGATAACTCACCATTACAGCAAGATGCTATAAGCTTAAGTATACACCTATCTTGTGCTGCTTCAAAATTGAAAGCATCGTCATCAAGTGAACTAGTGTCCAAACCAGCACTAGCCATTTCTTCCATTCTTTTCTCAACCTGCACGTTGATATTTATAAATTCAGCTATTCAATAGAAATGATAAATGCGATCCAAACTCATACTAGAGCCAAAACAACCAATAAGAAAATAAAACTGAGGTCCTTCAATGAACTAGATAAACGTAAACAAATCTTATGACAGGATCGCAGGCCTTTAAGTGCCAAGTATGAGGGCCACTGAAAAGGGTACAAGAACAAACCTCAAAGAGATGCATGCTGTTCAACATAAACTCATTTTCAAGGGCTTCAGATCCCAAATCAGAGGAAGCAAGAGGAAATGAAAGATTTAGTACAGTGAGGATTGGCTTTGGCAACACCTAGTAAGCAAGTCAGTATCAATGGATGTTAGTCATAGACAACTGAAAAACGTGGAACACATCAAACTTTCCTACTTGTACCTGTGGGAAGGTGTCAGGCTTTTTGCATGCTACACAAAATAACTTGCTTGTATTCAACCCCACAACCCAATAGTTTTCCTCTGACTTCTCTTTAACAGCACTGCATTGGAATTTTCATAAGACAAATCACCAAAGGTTGAGAATTAAGACACATTAAACCTGTCTACATAGTTAAAACAAATATTGAACCTGAAGAGTGGGAGCCAGCTACCACCAAATTGGGTTGTATATAACCTTAACACACCCTACATAATACACTAATGAAATCAGCTAATATAACAAGATACAAACATGAGCAGAGTAAAATAATACCAAATAAAATATCAACATTTATGGTAAACACGAGTACCTTGGAATCATAGGAACTCAATTGGCCTTCTTCGCTAAACCCAAACCAACTTAGAGATGAACCAGGAGTTAATGGCAAGCGACCTTGAAGGGATTGGGTCCCATGTGATATATTAAATACTCTAAATTCTAGCACCTGCATGTTTGAGAAGAATAAGTTATTATGTTCTAATAACCAGATGATTACGCTATCCGCATAGATAAACTCTTCAAAAACTAATTAGCAACAGTACTATGTTGAGCTGCAAATAATAATTTTGTTAATCAGCAGTGGGCCAATATACTAACACTAAATGAAGCAACACTTGACCAGACAATATCAGAAGCAACAGCAACTATGAAGAATGAACCAACCTGATCATTGGAGGAAAGGCAATCAGAGGCATGAGTGACAATCGCAAGCTTATCCTTGAAACCTGATGCAGTCACCACTGGCCCATCTAGTGAAATAACATGTTTCTGCAATGAAATAGATTCAGAAGTGTGCAAATGCTGCAGGCAAACTACCATCAATAGCTACATACTTTGTCGCATGCCTTTGACAACTTAGCACAAATAAGTTAAAATTTCAGATGATAGGCTAGCAAGCACATACTTATATACCCTTTAAACCCCGAAGTTCTTTTAAATTAGGGAAGTGCCATGCCTCATACTATTAAGTTATTGAAACTACAAATGTGCAACAAACCTGCAAACCACCCTCAGTAAAGATGCGAAGATAGTTAAAACTAGTTACTGCAGCCACCCAAGCAGCACCAACTGCAACCGCCTTAACTTCTTCTCCTTCAAAGCGCATAGACCACTGCCAAATCAATTATTATTTTTAGACAAAGTGAGCATACAGTAACTTCAAGCTCGGAGATGGTGCACTTGTATGTGCTTTTATGACTATATAAAGTTGAGTGATGGTGTAATACTGTAATTACATATCTTGTAAATTAATTTTCTTCTATGAAAAATGCTTGAGTTTAACAATTTAGGCTAAGCTCAGAATCTGACCTCGCTATTATTTGCCCAGCTACTAAATGGGCGATACATGAGAGTGCTCATGTTATGCTCCCCCTTGCAAGGATTTGCAAAAACGCTCCCATTCTCACTTAAAGTGGCCATTGTGAATCCAAAATGATCAGTCATTGATGGAACTCGTGGACTGCTTCCGGTATCATGAAAATCGATCTGTTAACAAGACAACCAACTCATTAATATATACTAGAAGCAATGATTGACTAGAATTATCTGTCTATTGTTCTCATGTATTACCTCAATATGGGAGAATCCACCATGTTCAACAGTGGTTACACATCCAAGCATGTTGTAGCATAAGAAGCGCCTTTTTCCAGGCTGCACTGGAGTGGATCCTGACTGAAATGCCTCCTGCATCTTTGGCTTACATGTCACCATCGCACTTCTACATCCCACATTCCCAACATCAAAATTTTCTTTGTGTGAACGATTTCGCTTCTTATGAGATTCAACCTTTCGAAACAAACCGTTTTCATCGTTGCTGCCATCCTCATCTTTATGTTCTTCACTGAAAGACTGTTTACGAATTCGTTTCCTGCCAGGTGGCTCAGACTCACCATTACTATTTTCACCAAAATCACTCAAGCTTCCACTTGCACTGTTTTCTTGATCATCCTCATTGTAAAAAAGAAGCCCATTGCTATTCTTGCTCTGCACAGGTATATCCTCAGTTGGAGACTTCATAGACGAAGGGATAGCAGAGTCCCAAATGCCATACTTTCCCATAACATCAATAACAGCCAAGGCATTCCCAATTGGCTTCCAAGCCATGCAACATATTCTCTCATCAAATTTTTGCCTATCGATGTCTTGCTTCTTATCAACATCCCAGATCAGAACCTGCTTGTCTAAACCAGAGGTAGCAATGTACTTGCCATTGGGTGACCAACACAAGAAGCATATAGGTTGTATGTGATCCCCTCTCAAAGAAAACAATTTCTCAGCTGTGTCTCTATCATAGATTACCACATCGTTTCGCAGCCCCGGTACAGCCAAGGTCTCACCATCAGGGCTCCAGCAGAGGACATTCATGATCGAAAAATCTACCCCGTTGTCCGGTGCAATGCCTTTGATGTTATGGAGGGCTTTCCCGGAGTGAAGTTCCCAGAAAATAACAGTTCCAGTTGAATCAATGGATGCCAAGTATTTTCCATTGGGGTCAAAAGCTAAGCAGGTGACTGAAGCTTTGTGGCTTTTGAGGACCCTAGCAATGGAACCATCAATTGTGTTTATAAGCTTGATCCCCTCATCATCACCAGCCGCTGCCAACATGCTCCCTGATTTGTTGAATGCTAGGCAACGTATTGGAAGCGTAAACCTGGTAATATTGGTCTCAAACTCTCCACCTGACAAAAAACAATACCAGAATCAAATCAAATTGAAGCCCGTGCTTAAGATTCAAAGTTATTATGAAATATGAAAACTGCATTGAATTGAGATAATAAATTGACACGGTACTAGTACAAAAATTTCCAATGTAAAGCTAAACAGCATAGTCACTTAGTCAGGACTCTGGAAAATTATTTTGCCGAGTCCAATTGGTTCAGCTCTTATACACAAGTACCAGAAAAAAAAGCAACACGAGATTCTATTACAAAAATAGCATTCGATACAATAATCAAATTAAATTTTATCCAAATACTTCTAAAAAAACTATACAAATAAAAACCAAAAACACCTTGTTTTCCAGAATTTTAAAAAGAAAGCAAACCTAATAGTAAATGAAAAAAAAAATGTACATTCTGATATGTAAGCTCAGTCAAAATCCTATCACAAGAAGAATAAAATAAAAACCTGACAACTGGAGCAGAATGAATTGTAAAAAAAATAATAATAATAAAAAGAAGTGAATACGAATATAATACCGGGAAATTTGTAGAGTTTGACGGAGTGATCGACGGATCCGGAAGCAAGGCAAGTGGAATTGGGGCTAAGTGCGAGGGCAGTGACGCCGTCGCGGTGGTTGCGGAGGATCCTAGGGGCGGCGGAGGGGAGAAGAGGGTCGTGGATGGAAATGGAGGCATCGGAAGCGGCGGCAGTGATGAGGTGGCGAGCCTGCTGGTCCCACAGGACAGAGCAGAAGGAAGGGCGGCAGCCCTTGTGGGAGTGGGCCTCCCTCAGCTTCACCGACCGGACCTTCATGGCGGCTTTACCGAAACGGGTTCGGGTTCGGGTTCCGGGTCGAGTGGTTAAAAACAACGAGAACTGAAGTCTAGGTTTGAATTTTGGAGGAATGGATGATAGGAAAGGGGAAAAGGCGAATAAATCCGAATCTGAAATTGGGCAACTGGCTTTTTGGCGCGAAATGGCGTTTGTGTTTCCGAGAGTTAGCGGGACGCGTCAAAATGGAACTTCTAGAACTTTTGGAAACGGAAGTGGACTTGATGACGGGCCGTGGCGAGTCTAATTTGGGCCTGTTTTTGTCCTGTTTTTGTTTTCTTTTAGCTCTAAATGGGCCGCCATTTACCACCAAAAACGCAAAAGGGTTGTGATTTTGGCTCGTTTCAACTTAGTCGCAATGAATTGGGCTGTGTGGCCCGAAACTGTTTTCACGGATGAGTGACGGAATGAGCTTAGGTACATACGTCCTACATTGTTACTGTTGCTCCCTTTGCTTTTTTATTTTAGTTTCTATCTCTAGGATAGACGTTTCTCTTATGTCTTTAGGATGGAACTCTTTGTTCTCTTCAAAGAAAAAAATTTATTGAAGTTCTCAATTTCTGTATTTTCTTCTTAGTGCTTTCATGGGTGTTTTTTCTTTGCTTTTTGTAAATTCAATAATTCTATTTTCTCACCAAAATATCAAAACACCCTAAACACCGTGACATTGGCATTTAGTGGGGATCACAATATATAATAAAAAATTCAATCATTTTCAACATTCTCTTTCCGTCAAATCACACAATCTCTCTCTCTTGCTCTCCATTTCTAAAACATGTGGCATCGACATAATAGAAGTAGGTATCAATATAATACTCATAGACATCAATACAACGAAAATAGGCATCAACATAAAAAACATATCAACATTTTTTTTAAAGAAAAGTTTCTTTCTTATTTTTATAAACATTGATATACATTTATGATGTGTTGATGCCTATTTTCATTATCTTGATACCTATGGCTATTATGTTGATGTCTATTTTTATTATGTTGATACCCACGTGGTGAATGGTATTGACGCTAGAGAGAGAAAAAGGCAGCAGGTTGATGTTGATGCCTAGTTTTGTTATGTTGGAATGATGTTAAGATGTCAAGATATTCTATTTGCAAATTCTAATTAAGAGCGACCTTTGGGGGATATTGTGTTTTGGAGCTTGAGAAGCTACATTTTGACTAAAATAGTCAACTCATGTTCCGAACTATGCACCTCGGTACAAGCTCTGGATCCTGAGGCTCTGGACTGGGACGAAGATTCTGGCTCTGGCACGATCAATCTCTGGACTCGCAGTTGCGGTGGGTACCTGCAATCACTTCGACGCTCAAGTAAGCAAGGGTGCAAGGAGTATAGTAAGTGATTATTGGATGATCTTCATACCTGGGGTGCTGGCTATTATATAACTGAGGCGGTTGAGGAGGTTCCGCGTATCGCGGCGGTGGGGGATATCTCGACCTCGCGTTATGCGCTCTGTCCGCAGATCCCGGAGTGGTTTATCTTATCTTGGATAAATAAGATAACTGGGATCTCGGGGGCAGCTTATCTTGAACGGTTAAGAGCGGTGATCTCGGGGCGACCTATCCCGAGTGGTTGGGTCGGGTCCACGTACATGGGCCTGGGTGAGTGGGTCACTTGGATGGGCCTTTATGGCCCAGTCCGTAACACAAAGCTATCCCGGCCCAGTGTGATCTCTGGAGGCTTTACAACCGCAATGATGTTTTGAAAGTCAGCACCTGCAAATCTTATCCCAATCCCAAGAGCCAGATAGAGCTGTAAAATCAGCAATACCATCCTGACTTATATTATCATCAACATCAATTTCAGCGAAGTCTTTAAGGCACCTTAGTTTTGAGGAGTAAGCTTTTAATGCAGGAATATATAAATGAACCCAAGTATATCTTAAAACAATGAAGAAATAATATTCATTAAATATTTATGGGAAAAAAAAGGACCTACAGGTTTACATGTCAGTTACTGGGTATTGATAGAAATGTATGTTTGAGGAGGGGTGAACCTACCAGCTAACTAGATCATATGTTGATGCCCCATGAGTGAGCATATCCAATTTGATAATCTACAATATGACTATTTCTTATACCCTTTGAACCTTGAAAGTAAGTGGGCATACTTCCCCTTCTCCATCATCTGCCTTATCACTTCATGAGCATTAGCTGTCTTTCCAGCATTTTGCGCACTAGTCACTAACATATTATAGACAACAAAATTTGGACTACAACCTTTGGTCTCCATTTCCTTGAGCATTGAACATGCTTCATCAAACTTTCTTGCCATACATAATCCCCGAATCATGGAATTGTATGTAAACACATTTGAGACTTGTTCTCTAGAAATCATCTCATGAAACATTTCCTCTGCTTTCTCAAGCTCACAGCCACTACATATCCTGTGATCATTACAGTGTAAGCCACTACGTCAGGCATGCACCCATTCTTTATCATTTCATCGAAAAAATATTTGCAAGCATCCAGACTCCCAGCTCTGCTGAGTCCATCTATCAATGTGGTGAAATGAAGTACAGTTGGTTCTATGCCTGATTCTCTCATGAGATTTAAAAGATTAAGAGCTACAAGTGGTTTATCTCCTTTACCAAGAACATAAAGAAGAATGTTGTAGGTGTGAAAATCTGGAGAAAATCCATTCCTACCCATCTCATCGAGCAGTATGTGGAACTGATCCAACTTCCCAAGTCTGTACTTGGCATACATGACAATATTATAAGTTAAAACATCTGAAGCAAAACCCTCAAGCAACATTTGTTGATAAACCCACTCAATCAACTTGTACTGCTTTAAAACAAGAAGGCCGTGCAGGATAGCATTGTAGGAGTGCTTAAAAGGCCTGTAGTTAAACGTCTTTGATTTTATGAACCTCTCCACCAATTTTTAGCCAGGCCTGCCTCACCACAAGTTCGAATCAAAATGTGGAAAGTACGAGCTATAGCAAGAAACCCTTTCTCAATCATCTCATCGACCAACCTCCACAATGCCTTAACTTCCTCGCACTCAGCATATATGTTCATAATCAAGTGATAGGCGTTTGCGGTATGCCGATAAGCCTCCTGCTGACTACACCACACAAAAAACTTGTATGCCAACTTGGCACACCTGGTCTTATTCTCACAATTTATGCTCCTCAAGATTCCAATGAGAACCTCTCTTACAAGAATCCCCAATGGCTTTATGTTCAACTCATCTAAAACCAGCCTAGCATCAATACCAGGACCATCCGGGTGAAGAACCTCAAGGGCCTCCTTGGCATCTACCTTGACAGTTTCTAAGAACCCTCTTCTAAGTGAAAAATGCTTTTGGATAGAGCTCCAATCCTCATTGAAATGGAGCTTTTCATCCACAGATGAATCATACTCTAAAACTATTTTCTTCAAAGGCTCCTCAACGCATTCAAACCCATCATCGCCATGAAACGTATGGTCACATAATTTCCGCGAGATAATCAAGGAAGGTGAAATTTTTTGGACCATCCTTGGACTTAAAAGGGTAATTGAATTCATGGTTTGAACTCGAACCCATTATATCAACAACTTGGAAACACCTAATTCTAGAACGGAGTTTCTCTGCACTGGAAGCTTCGAGAAGCTCATAGTGCTATCAATGCCCACTGAATCCGAAAAACATAGCTTCGCGGAACAGATTGAAACTAGAAGAACAAGGAGAAAAAGATGAATGGGAAAAAATATCGTACCGTGTTGAACGATATTTGGTCACGAAAACGTTGTGAGCGTCGAAGAATTGCATCCTCACGAGATTCGGCATTCCTGAGACGATTGTTTCTGATAACGGCACACAGTTCACCGACAAGGGATTTACAACGTTCTTGCAAGGTTTCAGAATCAAGCACCGTTTCTCCTCCGTGGAGCATCCGCAAACCAACGGGCAAGCAGAAGCGGCCAACAAGGTCATCCTGAAAGGTTTAAAGAAAAGACTTGATGAAGCAAAAGGCTTATGGGCTGACGAACTAGGAAGCGTCCTGTGGGCTTACAGAACTACCCCACACACAACAACAGCTCATTCCCCATTCAAGTTGGCATACGGAAGCGAAGCCATGATACCAGTAGAAATCGGAGAAATGAGTCCCAGAGTGCACCTATTCTCCGCGGACAGTAACAATCAGCATCAAAAAGAAGACATCGACCTGATCGAAGAACACAGAGAAGAACCGCGGATCAAAGAAGAAGCCGCCAAGAGGCGTGTTGCCCAAAGGTATAACAAAAAGGTTGTCCCGCAGAGCTTTCGCACAGGGGACATGGTGCTGCGTAGAGCAAACATAGGCAATAGACAAGCGGGTCCAGGGTAATTACGTCCCAACTAGGAAGGTCCTTATTTGGTGAACGAAGTCCTCGGACGGGGAGCTTACAAACTCTCATCCCTCGATGGAAAAGACATACCGCGAACCTGGAATGCAGCTAACCTTCGAATCTTTTATCTTTAAATGTGTTATTTAACATTGTACTTTGGATGAAAAAACCTTCAATAAATTCTTCCGTATACATTCAAACAACAAAAGTCAACCATGGGATAATCGAAACCACGGAGACACATCATTCAAAAAATAATCTCGGTCATAACCGCAGACATATTGTAAACAATCCCGGTCATAACCGTGGACATAAACGATCCCAGTCATCACCGCGGACATTAGAAACAATCCCGGTCATAAACGAGGACATTATAAAAAATCCCGGTCATAACCGCGGAACCATACTCCGTACGATAACAACCAACCAAACCAGGCCAAATAAAAATAAAACCGAGGACAGTAACCCGGTAAAACCCAAATGTATCACATTCCATAACCACATAAGTCTACAAATAGCTTTTACAAAAAAAAAAAAACTGAAGCTCATGCCAGTTTTTTAATAACACCGTCCTCCTCATCATAATACTGGTCCGCAGCCACGACACTGAAGTCCACGTCAGGCACCAGATACTTGACTTGGCCCATGACCGCCTCAAAAGTAGACTCAACCAAGCCTTTTGAAACCTCCACAAGACGAAGATGCTTGCTCTCACACTTAGCACTCTCCGCCTTCTGAGCCTCGCATTCAGCTTGCGTCAACATCAGCAAATCCTTCATACGTTCCAACTCCTTCGACTTCTCCTCCACCAGCATCTCCTTCTCCCTTAACAAGCCATCCTTCCGCTCATTTTCGCATCCAACTTGCTCAACCTCTGCCGTCAGCCTAGCTGCCCTCTCCTCTGAAGCTGCAAGCTGAGTCGCCAATTTCTTATTCTCTGCGGAAGCACGTTCAACGTCCTCCTTCAACAGAGAGATTTCTTCTTTTCAAACCTCCACCTCATCAGACTCTATGCCTACGTCCAGAGCATAAGTCATCAGTCCGACAGCCTTGCCCATATGGCGCAAACTCTGCCCAAGGGCAGCCCCAGAGGACACCCTCTCCAATTCCTTTCGCCTATCACCACGGAGGAGGCAACTCTTGAACTCCTCAAAGAAATCAACATCCCTCGGCCACGCCGCGTTACTGGCACGACCGTCAGGAACACACCGTTCCCCAGAGTAAGTGGCAAGAGCAGCAGCCTTCACTTTCTTCCGAGGAGGCGATCGCTCTTTGGATCTCCTCGTCGAAGAGTGGATCGACACCATCGAATTAGAACGACCCAGCTTTCCACCTTCCGCGGGCACTCCGCTACTTTCAAGACGCACACCACTCCCTCCAGCCATTCCGCGCATCTCCTCGCGAGCAGACTCAGCCAAAGACCGGTGGAACTCCTTCAGCTTATCAAATTTACGCATCACGTCATGAAGCCGTGAATCTGCAACCCAAACAAGACAGCATTAAAATCAAGCCCGCAGACAGAAACCAGTAAATCAAAATGACAAAGTAAAGACCAATACAAAGGAACAACTACCTAAATACGACTCTGCCTTCAGACTCTCAACTACCTCCTTAACCTTGAAAGGCCCGTCCTTAGTCAACATCAAGAAAAAACCCCTTTCAGCCGACTCTCCCTCTGATAGGCTGGGGGCGATGGTATTGGATATTCCTATTCCAGTAGCAGGACAACACCTCCACGGTGTCTTGATCTCCATCCCAAAAAGCTCTATACCCAGGGGCAGCAAAAACCTTGAAGTACTTCCATTTAAACTCCTGATAAGAATCCTCCCACCGTGAGAAGACCTGTGTACCAGGAACACTCTTAAACGTGTGCCAGCTACGGTACCTAAACTTTGTCCCCGGAATCGCGGAACCCTTCGGGTTGATCAAAGTATACAAACTCAAGAAAGTGTTTGGAAAAGCTTTAAGGCCAAACCGCTCGCAGGCAATTTGGAACCCGCGGATCAGGGCCCACCCATTTGGATGGAGTTACATTGGACTGAAGGCGCACAACTCCATCACCTCTCTCTCAAAGGGGGAAAAAGGCAATCTAACCCCCAGGAGAGTGAAAAAATCCTCGTACAGCCACAGAAAATGCGGAGTATTCTAGTGCCGCGCCATACACACCCTTTCGTCCGCGGAGGCCTCTTCTATCCTATACTCATAATCTTCGAAACCATCCTCCGTCAGCGTTGGAATTTCACCCATCCGCTCAACATGACTACCGTGGATAATTGAAGGGATGGAGAAAGCTTCAGGTTCAATCCATCCGTACGATATCTCCTCGTGCCTTCCCCGAAGGGGACGTGGTCGCCTTAATCCCTGGAAATCCTTTTTAAATTTCCCCATTACAACGACTGAAAAGATAAAAGGGGACAAGTTCCTATCAACATACTCCCCAACACAGTAAAGCGCCCATTTATCCACCCTACCCCCAAATCAAAAAAAAAAAAAAAGATAACCCACAAGCAGAAGAAACCCAAATGCCAGCAAAGAAGAAACCAGAAATTTATGCAATGATGAAAAACGAGAGGGGGCAAGGCAAAGATACAGTGATACATTCGGAGCCAAAAGCAAAAGAATGAAGGAAAACTCACCAGAGTTAGTTCAGCAAACGAAAAGGCACCAGCGAAGAAACAGCTTTCCCTAGAAACAAACACCCACAACTCAGGAAACCTTCTGAGAAGAAAAACTTCTAAAATCGCAGCAAAGAAACTTCAAAAAGCAAGGGCCACCAGTCGATTATAAGCGAGAAAGGAAGGGGAAACGAAACGTTTCCCACCCAAATAATAAATTCTCATCATCATTACAACTCTGCCACTCATATCTCGGGAAGCCAAAACGCCCAAAAAGCGGGACACGTGGCACCCATCAAACGAGTTAGGAAGTCACACATCGCCTGTCAAATCCCATGATCTCCAAAAAGGGTACGAGCCTAACTGTCACCCCATCCGCGCAAGACACGGCTAACTCGGGCCCCAGTTGCCTCGCGCCCCGAGTTGGGGGGCTCCTGTTATGGACTGGGCCTATACGGCCCATTCCGCGGAAGCGAATCACCCGACCGGCCCGACTCATGAGAACCATCCTGGAACCGGAAGCCCATCCCTTGGAAGACATATTCGATCCGCGTGCCACGCATTTCCGCAGCGCGATCATCTCCCATCACACCAGCATTCTCGGAGTAACCGAAGCACTCTGTCCGCGAACAGTGAGGTGTGTATTGAAGCCTATCATCGACGCCTGACAGGTACATAAAGGAAATCAAGCACTCAGGTACGGGGACCCCAAATCTTATTTTCTCATACCCTCATCTCCAACCCCGACTGACTTTGGCATCGGAGTCCTTGCAGGTACCCCGCCAGCCCAGACCACATAGCATTTCCAGACCTCATCCGTGGAGCTCCGAAACCCAAAAGTACCCCTCAGGTACACATTTGGCGCCGTCTGTGGGGACTTTTCGGCATCCCCACCTTCTCTCTGAAACCTGAGCTCATCATCACCATCATCGCCAACAACATGCCTCCAACAGAGTGGTGAACTCCAGGGGATCAGCACCCGTCGACTCCCCGGTGGCACCATCCCAAGCACCACTGGCGTCACAGGTGTCCCCAGCACTGACCACACCCCCCATTCCTCCCATGTTGTCACCTCCGAGGAGCCAACCATAGCAACAGCCTGCGGGGGAAGACCTACCTCCCCCACTGACTCTGGCTGACGTGGTCCGGACCCAAGCGGAAAAGATCACCCGCCTAGAGGCGGCACTGAGCCAACTCGCCCGAATGGAGAGGAACGGAGACAAAAAGAGCTCCGCGAAGCTGAAGAAAAAGCGAAGAAGGACGCCGAGCAAGGACGCCCCTTTGATGGTTTTAACCGCAACGAGGGCCCCAGCCAAGCCCACCAGGAAAGAGAAGCTGAATCTGTATACCGCGAGCTGTCCGCGGAAGCTTTCCATACCACGGAAAGAATCCGCTCTGTTCCGAGAAGAATCCGAGGAAGGGATAACCATCCTTTCGCTGAAGACATCCTCGCAGCCATCCCCCCAAAGGTTCCGACCTCCAACAGACATGGAAGCATACGATAGTACCAGGGACCCCCAGCACCACCTTGATGCCTTCAGACATCGGATGGTCCTGGACGGGGTCTCTGACGTCATCTAGTGTATATCATTTCCTGTAACCCTCAAGAAAGGCGCCTTGATGTGGTTCAACACCCTACCACCGAAGTGCATCCAGTGCTTCGACGACCTCGCAGAGCGTTTCCTCGCGAATTTCACCACTAGAAGAACCAAGCCCAAAACGGCAGTGAGCCTACTGGGCATAATCCAGAGAGGGGATGAGTCCCTCCGCCAGTAGCTCGACCGCTTCTACGAGGAATGCGCACAGGTAGAAGACCTGCAACCGCAGACAGTGCTGATGGGCCTAACAAACGGCCTCAAGAAGGGCAGTCCCTTCGCCAAGAACCTCTCCAAACGCCCTCCGCGCAACCTTATTGAAATACAGGAACGAGCCGAGGAGTACCTCTACCAAGAAGAGGGAATACAGGCCATCAAAAGCAACCTGCCCCGAGATGACCCAGTAGCAGCCAGAGACCCGAGCATAAAGTTCCACCAGCCTATCCGCGGAGACAGACCACAGAGCGACATACCGCGGATACCCAAAGAAGGGCGTTACACCAATTACGCCCCGCTGAACGTATCCCTAACGCAGCTGTACAGAAAGCTGTAGCAAAGGCAGGACTTCACAAAACCGAAGCCCTTGAGGACCCGTGCAGGTGCAGACACCAACTTATACTGCGCGTACCATGACGGGAACGGCCACGCAACGGAAGAATGTGTGGATCTCAAGGACGAGGTGAAGAGCTGGGTACGCGGAGGCCGGCTGGGGCGATACGTGAACAAGTCCAAGGCCTGATCGGGCGGATAGCCTCACTCAACAAGTTCATGTCCTCCCCCGCGGAAAAAGCACCTCCGCGCATTTTACATTTGAATTCTTCTGCGAATATTCCTGTACCAACAGGCCATGTGGCCCTTATCAAATAAAAAGTTCATTTGCAGCATTCCTAAGCATGGTCTTAACCAGTGAAGCACACAACGGAACAAAATCGCGCCAAACGTACCGCGGAGAAAATTCACGCTTAACCCTGGTCTTAACCAGTGAAATACACCGCGTAAACAAATTCCCACGTAACCATGGTCTTAACCATTGAAACGTACAGCAGAACAAATTCGCGCCTAACCATGGTCTTAACCATTAAAAGGCACCGCGGAACATAGTCACTCTTAACCATGGTCTTAACCATTGAAGCACACAACGGAACAAAATTGCGCCAAACGTACCGCGGAGAAAATTCACGCTTAACCCTGGTCTTAACCAGTGAAATACACCGCGTAAACAAATTCACGCGTAACCATGGTCTTAACCATTGAAACGCACAACGGAACAAATTCGTGCCTAACCATGGTCTTAACCATTAAAAGGCACCGCGGAATATATTCACGCTTAACCATGGTCTTAACCATTGAAGCACACAATGGAACAAAATCGCGCCAAACTTACCGCGGAGAAAATTCGCGCCTAACCATGGTCTTAACCATTAAACGGCACTGCGGAACATATTCACGCTTAAACATGGTCTTAACCATTGAAGCACACAGCGGAACAAATTCGCATCTAACCATGGTCTTAACCATTACACGGCACCGCGGAACATATTCACGCTTAACCATGGTCTTAACCATTGAAGCACACAGCGGAACAAATTTGCGCCTAACCCTGGTTAACCCTGGTCTTAACTAGTGAAAATTCACCGCGGAACAAATTCACGCTTAACCATGGTCTTAACCATTGAATTCATACAAACGCGTCGGGGAAAAAATTCGCGTCCAATCATGGTTTTAACCATTGAAGAGATAAGTCTACCGCGCCTAACCATGGTCTTAACCATGGAGCATACAAACTTGTCGCGGAGCACATCACAGCTAACTATGGTCCTAACCATCGAATATACAAGCCCACCACAGAACAAATCGGCGTCTATTCACCACGTACATACATCACCGCGGAAGAACGACATATCCAAAGCAATTGCAAAAAAAAACACAAGATCACGCACAAACACTACAAAATACTACTCCATCATATTCATCAGGCACTCATTACAAGTCCCCAAAAAAAAAAACAGAGAACAAAACCCCCATGAACAACTTGCCAAATGTAAACCAAATCCCTATAACGATAGCCCAACAGCAACAACCCACAGGGGAAATACCCAACTCTAATGGAGGCAAGCAACAAATTCGACCTACAGAACCTAAGGAGAACAACCCAACAACGACAGCAAAAACAGAAACATATGCAAAATAGCAAACCAGAAGCAGAGAGAGACCAGAAGCACTTATAGAATTAAAGAAGAAGAGGAAGGAAAGATGCTCCTCTACACGGCAAAGAAAGCCAAAAGCTCCTGAGCTTCGGAAGAAAAGTCGCCTTCGAATAAGCAAAGACAGAGCTTAAAAGAATCAGAGCAGCAGAAGAAATGAGAATGATGTAAAAGAGGGGTTTATAAAATAGTCTCCGAAACGCTTGGAATGCCCTCGCACGCGCCACAGTTTCGAAGCGGCAGAATTCAAAAAGCAGAACTGTACCGGGGCATTAATGGGGCGCGAAAACCGAAGCGTTTTCCCTCCAAGGCCATCATTTGGCCCATACCTCGAGTACCCATCGGCCGCATCCACGCCACATGTCCGCAATTAATGGCATCCAAATCTCCCGCGATGGGAAGCACGTCCCATCAAGGATCTCCAAACGTCACACCCGCAGAAAGAGAAGCAGATCGGGACACGCGTCCCAGCTACCCATTATATCCGCGAAAATTACGAGAAGCTACGCACGGAAGCCCCAGCCAAGAGTTGAGACCTTGAACTCGGACCCCATCGCTCTGCTCCGCGCTCTGAGCTGGGGGCTCCTGTTACGGACTGGGCCATAAAGGTCCATCCAAGCGACCCACTCACCCAGGCCCATATACGTGGACCCGACCCAACCACTCGGGATAGGTCGCCCCGAGATCACCACTCTCTTAACCGTTCAAGATAAGCTGCCCCCGAGATCCCAGTTATCTTATCTATCCAAGATAAGATAAACCACTCCGGGATCCGCGGGCAGAGCGTATAACGCGGGGTCGAGATATCCCCCACCGCCGTGATACGCGGAACCTCCTCATCCGCCTCAGTTATATAATAGCTAGCACCCCAGGTACGAAGATCATCCAATAATCACTTACTATACTCCTTGCACCCTTGCTTACTTGAGCGTCGGAGTGATTGCAGGTACCCACTGCAACTGCGAGTCCAGAGATTGATCGTGCCAGAGCCAGAATCTTCGTCCCAGTCCAGAGCCTCAGGGTCCAGAGCTTGTACCGAGGTGCATACTTTGGAACAACTCATAAGTTTATCTTGAGTTTATCCGAGTTTACACGAGTTTATCTGAGTTTACCTAGGTCCAAGTTTCTCAACGAGTTAACTCAATTTTGAGACCAAAACTTGTAAACTTGTAAAAGTTCAAGAGTTAACTTGAGAGTTTGATAACCACACATGTGAGTACCAAAATTTTCATATTCTTCATTTTGATTTCATTTCGGGAGCGGCCGGGAGCTCTGGAATTCTAAAGAGAGAAATTTTTTAGAGAGAGAAGTGAAATTTTAGAAAATGAGAGAAGTGCTGCAAAATGGGGGTGAGGGGATGAATTTATAGTGGAAGATCCGCCAGATTTAGTGGCGGTTTCTATCAGATTCGCCAGGATCAGTGGCGAATATAAAATGGAAACGCCAAACTAGTTGGCAAATGTATAGCAGAACTGAAACACCCTAGCTAACTGTTTACTCGTACGCAGTAAACAATGCTCACTAGGTTTTATCTGATCGGAATACCTTAGTCCATAGTTATCTTTTAGAAAATAGTTGTTTAAGAAAATAGGGACCCATTTGAATTTTTCATTTCACATTATATAATTACTCAAATAGAGCCATGCGTGGGAACAGATGCATATAACAAAGCGTATAACGGTAAGATAATAACATCTGCAATATATACATAAGTGGTCCATCACATAAGTCACAAAGCTGTGTATACCTAATAGGTAAGATACATATACATCACATGTACATAAACTGAAGTACTGAATACACAAGTCGTAATACAGCATATCAAAATACAAGGACTACTGGAACACTACTCAGTACGTCCTTGGCAAAATGTAAAATATCTAGCTATCTTCCAGCCGCTCATGGCTCGGCTGGTGGCTCCTCTGCATCCTCAAAATAGGAATCCTCATCATCAGCACCTGAAGTCATAAAAAGTGGGGGATGAGAACGGTAGGTTCTCAGTGGAATAACCTTAGTTCCTGAGTCATACAACAAATTATGTCGGACTTCAGGCCGCTCAGAGATCTCTAGTGAACATACATCCTAAACAGCCTACCATTTATTATCTGGCCTATCTGAACGGCTTTAGCATAATTAACATGTGACCTGGGAACTATTCTTGTTTACTACATTCTCGTGCTGATTAACAGTTCGTGAATATACTTAACCGTCTCGAGCGTGCTCTTTGACGGTATGGCATAACAGCAGAAATATACATTCCAATTAAATTGAGTAACGGCATGAAATCAGAATACCTTCAGCATAACAGAGTCATCAGAATAAACATCACATCATCCAATGCAGACATAGCAGAATTCAGTAAAATACAAACAT
The DNA here is from genome assembly GCA_003254905.1 of Nissolia schottii. Taxonomy (NCBI): domain Eukaryota; kingdom Viridiplantae; phylum Streptophyta; class Magnoliopsida; order Fabales; family Fabaceae; genus Nissolia; species Nissolia schottii. The sequence continues at coordinate 175,119 of QANU01085883.1, read as the reverse complement.
AACAGAATTCAGCAGAATGTGTATCACAGAATCATTAACCTAACCATGACAGAATGAGCAGCATAATATGTCCAGCAGACTATGACAGAATAACAGCAATTCACAGCATAACTTAATACAGCAGTATAATAGAATGCAGCAGCATAACAGCATAGGTGTTATTCCCACCATAGTAATGTCCTTGTGACACTAGTATGACGGAATAACCTCACACCTTTAGTAAAGGCCGACACTGTCCAAACCTTACTGCGGTGGGCTTCCACCTGCCGTGTGCCCCTAAGGACCCCTCGACAGTGGGCTGGTATTGTACCCCCACCTAAGCTTGCCCCCGTTCGACAATGCCTAGGCGTGGTAACCGCACACCTCCAGGTATGCCATCTCGACACCACCTGTGGCGGGCTTCCACATTCAGGATGCCTAAACCTCCTGAAGTGGGATCATAGTGGCTCTCGTGATCACGGCCTTTTCAGCATGGGCATATAGCCAATTTCAGCATTTGGGGCATTTAGCCCGTTTTCATTATGTGGCATATAGCCATATTTCAGCAGTATGGGCATTGGCCCTAGTTCAGCAGCATTTTCAGCATTTTAAATCCCTGCAGCATAGTATACTTGTACATGCAGTATGGCATACTTATTTCCTATGGTTCATTCCAGCATGCTTACTTATCTCAGAGTTAATTAACATTTCTTTAACTAGGTGTCTCATAATACATGGCATATCATAGCTTTCATCATAAATTACACATAATATGCTTGGTCAATATACTTCATGACATATAGCATAAACGCGCATCCAATTCCACTATCAATCATCATACAGCATCAATTACTATGTTAGGAACCTCAAGAGGGGTCCCATAAACAATTTGGCCCTCAAGCCGCTCAGCGGAAACTATGGTCCGCTCAGCGGTTTGGAGCTGTCCGCTCAGCGATACATGCTTACCGCTCAGCGGTCCACCTTCTCGAATCCTCAAAACCGCCTTAAATAAAAATATCTTTTCCACTTTCCACGTTGCTTCATCTCGCTCAGCGGCTCCTGAGACCGCTCAGCGGCCCCTGGGCGAGACAAGCAACCCGAAACCATCATCTCTTCCATTTTCATGCCTTATCTTCCATGGAACCCTACATGAGTCTCACACACAATTCAAGCATAATAATCACATCCAATTAAGGTCACAAGACCCTCCAGAATTGTCTTCCTAAGTCCTAGCATAGTTTCTAACATTTTTCATCATAAATCCATAATTCACATACATGCACATACAAACACATAAACCTCTTGAAGCATCAAAGAGGCAAGGAACTAGAGTTACCCACTTCTTCAAGGGCTTGGTGATGCTAGGAAAAGATGAATTCAAGCCTTGTTTGCTTGCTTGAGCCTTCTTGACCTAAACATGAAAACCTTGAATGATTATAGAAAACCTAGGTTATGGAAGTCTTATGTCTTCTTGCCAAATGAAGAGAAACTCACCACCTTACCACTTGCTTATCCTCTTGTTGCAGTTAAGAGTAAATTAAGGTGATGAAAGCAAAGGATGATGATTGAATCTTGATGGAGCTTTGGAGAACTTTGGGAAAGCTTTAGGTTTTGTGAGAGTTTTATTGAAGAATTGGAAGTTAGGAAATTTGAGGTGAGGGTTTCGGGTCTTGGGGCTGGCCGTGGGCTTAATGGCCTTAGGTCACGTATTTACTTTCCAATTTTGCCCTTAGTGCTCTTATGCCATATTAGTTCATTAGTTATTTTTGTCCGGACGTCCTAAAAATATTCCGGGCATACCGTTACGCTCTAAAAATTCCCTTCATTAATTCTAAAATATTACTTGACATATTCTTGATTTATTTTTATTTTAATATATTTTACAGACTCCGGTGAGTCATAAAGAAATTACTATAAAACCCTAATTACGATCCAGACGTCACCGAACGTCACAAGACCGTCAAAGGATTATTTTTAACTAATATGACAGAAATAAAATTAATATTTGAATTTCATTCTATTTCTATCTTGCCTTTTCCTTCTTATTATATTTTTAATTTTTGCCTTAAATAGCATTTTAACTTGAGGAAAAAAGTCGGGTTGTTACAAGAACCGCCAACAATAGTGGCAAATATTTGAGGAATTTGCTAGGCATAATGGTGAATCCAACGTGGAATTCGCCTAGCTCAATGGCGAATCCAGCGTGGCACCTGACGCGGCGCCAAAGGCCACGTCAGCCCCAAATCGTAGTAGTTTGGAAAATAGTTTTAAAGGGTTATTTTGATAAATAATTTCTTTTATAAGGGCAAAAGAGTAAAAAAATTCTTATTTATTCTAATTGATAGAGAGACGGAAAAATTAAAAAACCACAGAAAAATATTAGAGTCTCCTAACAAGTTAGTTTAATTATATTTTTAATAACTTTATGTCAGTTGATTATTTTGAGGGGCAAAATTAGAAAAATAAATATTTTTGATAAATTATCATTTGTTTATAGGAGTCATTAAGAGAATAATTAAATTAAATAATTTCATTTTTTTTTAACCATCCATAATGGAGTTGGTCATGTATATTATATGCGAGTAAAATATCATTTACAAAATTACAGGCTTTTAATAACTTTGGAAACAGTTTTAATAATTTTAAAAATTTGAAAATAAAATTGATAAAAACCACGCGACAATGATGTTTTCCTTTTAAAAGAATCAAACCTAACATCTGAAACTCACTCATTATCACGTAGAGTGTCCCTTAAAGTACAAATTCTTGACTAATCAGAATTATTAATATTTATCTAAAATAACATCGATTCCCTAACCCTCCATAAAACATTAAACCCCGTTGCGAAGTTGCTCCACCAAACTCCTCAAGTCCTTCTCGGAGCTTCCACCCTCTCGAATGGCCTCAAGCGCCGCCGCCTGCAGCAGCTTCATCGCTCGACTCGCCTCCGCACCGCTCCCGCTAATTGACTCATCCAGAACCCGGGCCAACTCGTCCGAGTCAAGAACCGCCTTCTCGCCCTCGCCCACCCTCTTCGCCACCTTCAGCTGATCCACGAGCAGCGTCGCATTCACAAACTGATCGGCAGACATGGGCCACGCCAGCATCGGGACCCCAGCCACCACCGACTCCAGCACCGAGTTCCACCCGCAGTGGGTCACGAACGCGCCCACTGCCGCGTGCCTCAGAATCACCACCTGCGGGGCCCACCCCCTAATCACGAGACCCCTCTCAGCAGTCCGTTCCTCGAAACCCGACAACGAGAAACCCACGTCCCGATCCTTTGCCTCCTTCATTGACCACACGAAGTGGACCCCACTCTTCTCCACCGCCGACGCAATCGCGGCCGTCTGATCGTCCGTCAAGACAGCCTGGCTCCCGAAGCACAGATACACCACCTCTCGATCCCGCCGTCCATCAAGCCACGAAACGACGTCGTTCGCCAGCACAGAGCTGGGCCCGCCTCTACGCGCGGTCAGCGACGCGTCCCTGCCAACGGGGTCTGGGAGTAACGGTCCCACCGCCCACACACGATCGTGGCCCAGCTCCTTCCTGAGGTGGTCAACATAAGGCCTCTCCAACTCGGAGAACGAGTTCCCCACGAGTCCCCAACTCGCCATGTTCGCGATGAACCAATCCCTGAAGCGCTGCGAGTCCGGGTTCCCCGAGGCGTAGCTTCGGAACAAGGGCGAGATCTGCCACCACGGGTAGCTAGGGGAGTTGGGGACCCCGTGGAACGAAACGACCTCGTTTTCGTCGGCGCTGGGGAGGTTCTTCCAGAGGAAGTACATGGTGGAGAGGGCGAAGGCGCCGGAAGGGGAGAACACCAGCCTCCGAATGCTGAGGTCTTCGGCGAGGCGCTGGGTCCAGCCGCAGAACATGTCGGAGATGATGAACTGAGGAGGAGAAGGGTGGGAGCGGAACCATTGGAGAATGGGGTCGTGGAGGTTGGAGAGCGAGACCATGATGGGGACCACGGACCTGGGCATGTCTTTGGCGTTCTCGATGCCCGGAGGGAGGGAAGGGTGGGGAGGGAAGGGGAGGAGCATGGGGCGGACGGTGGAAGGGTGGGAAGAGAGGAGGGGGTCGAGGAGGGTTTGGTTGTTTGGGGTGGTTAGAACGGTGATGGTGAGGTTGGCGGTGTTGTTGGAGGCGAGCTTGTGGACTAGATCTAGGAGGGGTATCATGTGGCCCTGTGCTGGGAATGGAATCACCAGGATGTGTGGTGGTGGTGGTGGTGCTGGCAGCGGGACGTTGCTTTTGATGCTTGGAACCGCCATGGTGGGTGGGTGCGGTTCTTCTCGCACTAGGACTGGTGGAAGTGTTTTGCGTAAAGGTCTTTCTCAACCTAATGGGAAGCTAATGTGATTTTTCTCAGCATTAAATGCATTTCTTTTTACCGTTTTCATTCTGAATCTCTCTTCTAGAAGCCGTCAGACAAGAATAAAGAGTAATAAATGTTGACTTAGGTAAAGTTTGGGAGCGTTATTTTAAGATGAGAAAATGTATTTTATTTGCCTAGTGAGATCTATTTTGTTAGCAGATTTTTTTTTCACTAACTCATGTCATTACACGTTACATTTAAAACTAAAATAAATAAGATGTATTCAAATTTGAAGAAGCGTTAATTAGTAAATCTTCTAATCATTTTTCATATTACTCTGTGGGTGAATTTTAAGATGATACCCTATGTTAAAAAAAGAAAGCGTAGTAGTCCTGTTTTTACTTTGAAAAAATGACTTCACACCGCCCATTTAATTAGTTTTTTAAGATTTACAAAATAGACTGTTCACATTTTTTTTTTCAAAACAATTCTCCAATTAATTCCTTTTAAATTAAGAAGAAAGAGAAAAATCTTCGCCCCTAATCCAAAAATCTTCGCCCCTAATTATCTTCCATGTTCACTCCTCTTCCCCCACTATTTCTACTACCACAACAACCACTAGCGGCCGTCATAAGCTTCTCAAAGCACAAGTTCAATGACCAGTAATTATAAGAAGATCCTAGCACCAAACACGCCCTCGCCCTAAAAGAAAAAAAGACATTCACATTTCATCAATTTATTCACTTTCACATTTGTCATTGTAAAATTAAAATAATCTGTAACATTTCATGTTTGTATTGTGTTTAATTAAAAAATAAGAAAAATCTGTGTGCATCTATGAGTCCATGACCACCACTCGAAATTAATTACTTGATGAATAGTAGAAAAACAAAGTAAATCAATCATTATTAAATCTATGCAATTCAATTTAAAATTGAAACAGCTAAAACATAAAATCAAAAGATCTCAGATTGAGTAGGGTGGTGGTGTACCTTCATTTTGTTTTCCCTTTCTTAATTATAAAATTTATGATATCATTGATTATTTTTCCCTCTTGCGCTCACAAAAGCATCACTTACAGAAAACAAATATAAGAAGAGAAAAAATTTATTGATTCACTTGCACACAACTCTTACATTGACACTTCTATCACTCTTGTGCTTATTTCTTGCACTTGGGTACTTTCACGTTGCATATCCTCAACCTTATTGGTTTTATTATATGATAAAACATTTGCACTACAACAACCACATTAAGTTGAGGAGACAAGGCGTGGAAAACAACTTCCTAACTTACTTAAATGCAACCCATCATTTTTTTGACTTTTATACAAGTTAATGCACACATAGTTACCTAAGGAGACAATAGAGTGCATGTTTGGCTTAATATTTATATTGCCTTCCTTAAATCAAGCTTATAGGATCAACCATTCCAAGCATTTTCTTCAACTTAAAAAATAACTCACTTAAAAATTAACTCAATTTTCAATGGCTTTGTAAAAATATTTGCAACTTGCTCTTTAGTGTGATAGTAATAAATCAACACTTCTTTCTCAGCCACCAATTCTCGAATCTTGTGAAATCGAATATCAATATGCTTGGACCTCCCATGAAACACTAGATTTTTACAAAGTAAAATTGCTAACTTATTGTCACAAAATATTGTTGTAGGAGTGCTTTGCTTCTAGTTCAAAACTTTAATAATTCTTCTGAGCCATACTACCTGAGTAGCACAATTGAATGTTGCCATGTATTCTGCTTTAGTGGTAGAGGGTGTAACAATTGGTTGGTTCTTTGAAGACGAAGATATTACACCAGACCCAAAATGAAACATGTACCCCACAATATTCTTCCTTGTTTCTAGGTCACTAACCCAGTTTGTCACTAACCCGCACGTAAGGCTATTGTCCCTGTGGAAGCTCTAACGTGGCATACTAATGCTTATGCATGATAAAATAAACAACTTATTTTATAAATAATATCTTGAAATACATCAAGTCCGAAGTAATGGTAATGAAATAACTAATACATGTATATTAATGTGGGATCCAACCTAAGTAACTTGGAGCATATCTAATAAGTAAAACTTGGTAGACCCCACTGTAAAGTGGAGCTTACCACTGACACTGGACCTCACGGCTATTGGACGAGGGGGACATTGTAACATCCCGATTTTTCCTTACAAAGATTTCGTGTAATTAAGGTGTCAGAGACGATTAATTAGACTTGGGAAATTAATTATAAGATTATTTCTTAAAAACACTGGTCAAAATAATTGTTTCGCGATCTCGCGGAATGTCGCGAGATCCAAGTTGATTTTCAGTCAACACCAAAATTTCGTCAGGTGCCAAAGGTATCTGTAAAATACACTCTTACGGAAATAAGTTCACGAATACCTTAACTTGACATACCATCCTAACCAGAAAAATTAGTAGTTCGCGACTATGTGTTCGAAATATTTTTAGGATATTCGTACACGAGCGATTAACGACCAAACGCGATAAAACATGATTGAAATTATACCAAGCCACTAGATTTTGTTTTAACTTATCCTCTGCCGACGAAGGGCAGGGATAAGGACACCTATATATTATATAATAATATACTAATATATATATCATAATAATAATAATAATTAAATTAATAAAGAATCAGAGGCCACCGCCTCTGAATTCTTATAAATAGCTCTTTGAGTAGAGCTTGCTCCATTTTTATTTCTTCAGTTTCTCAAATTTTTGGTTCCATTCGTGCACATTGTGGTTACGTTGCCGGAGTCAGAAAAATCATAGGAACACACCAACGTTCCCCGAAAATTCTCCACATCAACCTTACCAACTTTGACGACACATAAGAAGTGGGTAATCCTAGATCCACTGTCTATGTTGTTTTGTTATGCTATGTTATGTGCTTATATCTAAGAAAGTAACATAGGAGATACCATGTTCAAAATATGGTGATAATTATGTAGTGATGATTTTAGGTAGTTTTAATGTTGAAAAAATATAATTGTACTTGTTAGAACCTATGGGAAGCCTAAAATGAATTTTCAGAAAGAAAACAAGCAAGAAACAATGTTGTGAATGAGTCGGAAACAAGGTCATTTGAATGACTAAGCATAGTCATTTGAATAACCCTGAGTTTTACTCATCCAAGAGCAATTTAGTCAGGTCATTCGAATGACCTAGCCATGGTCATTCGAATGATTCAGCAATTTTACAACTAGAGAGCAAAATTTAGGTGTCATTCGAACGACCAAGTCATGGTCATTTGAATGACTCAGCATTTTTACCCCCAAAGAGCCAGATTTCGGTGTCATTCGAATGAACAGTGAAACACCCTAGCTAACTGCCTACACTTACGTCGTACGCAATGCTCACTAGGTTGTTAATTACTTTGTGGGAATACTTATAATCCGTTATTATCCTTCAAAATACTTATTCACAAAAATATGGACCAATTTTAAATTGTTTCTTTGCATAGTTTATTGCATAACATATGAGCCACGCTTGGGATAAGACATATAATACAAGCGATAGAGCCTTTGGGCTTAACGGGTATCAGTCAAGTATCAAACAACATATAGATAAACAAGCATGCAGTCCGTCACATATATTTACAAGAATGCGTATAGGTATTACAATAATATACAAGCATCAAGTCTGTCAACATACAATGATTGTCTACAAAACATAAGGGCTAACTGGTACACATCTCAGTTAGCCCTTACAAAACTCTTGCTTGCCTCGTTCTCTTGGCTGTCGGCTTCACATCCCGGCCATTCACGGCTCCTCCTGCATCTCGGCAGAGTCCTCGTCTTAAGTTCCTGGAGTCATAAACGAGTGCGGGTGAGAACGATGCGCTCTCAGTGGGAAACCTGGAACATTGGGGGTATCGCATGTTCTTCGGTTATGCTCCAGGCTCCTCAGGGGATCTCTAGGTATACACGTATACTATAATCCCTACTGATTATTATTAGCCATACTAATCTTGAGCAGCTTTACCAAGGGTAATAGGTGACTGGGGAATCTAATCTTGCTTACCTAATTATAGGTTCTCGTGCTTTCTAATCTTGATCGTCTGGGTATCGTGTCCTGTGATCACGCACCCATGTAACTTGTACTTGGTGGGGCAGTCTTGTGATGCTGTTTCACCTGACAAGGCCCAACGCATACGTGCATATACATACTTACATACATACATATTATGCATGAGGGGGGGTCTGGAGTTCTCTTACGTGCCCTGTGGCTGCGTCCTTCTTGTTACATTAGTACTTCCACCACTTATAGTTGTGGCCATACAACTACAACCTGCTTCTGTTTCCGTATCATTGTGACTAGGTAGTGCTTAACCTAAGTGGCAGCTAACCACGGATGCACAATGTCATACTTACATCGACAACGATAGGAACAACCATCCAACTATTAGAATGGCAAGGGGTCGGCCCTATGACTTGACCAGGCGTGGACTCGTGGGTCGACCCTGTGACTCGACCATGCATGACTTTGTTCATTTTATTCTTTGGGGCCCTTTATTAGGTCAAGCCTATGCCAACCTTTATCATGGTCAGACCTATGCCTGTCTTTATCATGGTCAGGCCTGTAACATCCCGCTTTTTCTCTTAGTAAATATTTCATGAATTAAATAGGGAAAACAAGCCCTCACATGAGCTTTGAGGTTAAAATGTTTGTAGAAGAAATTCTGCTCAGTTTCGTAAAATTTTACAAACACTAGAATGAATCCTTCTTGTCATCCGAGTACAATCGCGTGTCTAAAGTATTTGTAAAATATACGGATACAAAAGAAAGCTCAAAAATACCTTAGATTAACCTAGGTTCTTCCTTAGAAAAATTAGGAGATCACAAGGACGTGATCGAATTATTTTTAGAATAACCATACGCGAAGTACCAGAACCGGGAACGACCAAACCTGATCAAAATTGATCTGTATGTGACCCTTAATTCTTGGCCACAAAAATTGGCCAATACACAAGCATACTACATGGCCACAAATGGCCCAAATGGCCAAGTCAATATTCAAACATAATGAGTCACATAGTGACTAAGTACATGACCTAAGCGCTTATGTCATCGAGGGGCAAAATTGGAATTTATCCCAAAGGCATTATTGGAAGAAGATTTTCGTGGCTTTGGCCTATAAATACCCCAAGGATTTCTTCAAGAAAGACATAAGAGAAAAGCCTTGCTAAAACTCTGTCCGTTTGCACGCGCTGCCGTTGCTCTGCTGAAATAGAAACACAGAAACCTACTACACAGACCTAACCACAGTTTTCCAAGAAACTTGTCCCTTTATATTCTCTTTTGTTTCCGTTAAGAAAGACCTGAATAAACCTACCTTAGAATTCATTCAGAAGCAAGGCATATGCAAGAGCTCGAGGCACTAGCACCAGTCAGGATTTCTGCATAAGTCTCTGAATAGTCTTAGAAAGTAGGTAAACCGACAAAACCATTGTCTATGTGGTTTTGTGTTAGATGATATATAATGTTAGGATGTTGTATGTGACCATGACAATATATATATATATATGTGTGTGTGTGTGTGTGTGTGTGTGTGTGTGTGTTGTTGATATTTGTCTAAACTATTGGTGTTATTTGTGACTCTGTCAGAATTTAGGAAAGCTTAAGTTGTAAACAGGGCTATATCATGTTTTTAAGAGGAAATGTATGCTGGAAATTTTATCAAGAAAAAATAATGTTATTTTTGAGTTGTACACGAAAAATTGAGTAGGGATATCAAGTTTTGTGATTTTTGGAGTCCCCGATGAATTTCTCAGCAAAATAGACATAAATGACATTTTCAGGCAACAAGGGCAAAATGGGAATTTTGAGTTTTGGGACCGAAAAACTGGGTTGATTTTCAGAAAATATAGGTTTAGAACTATCAAAAAATCTTAGGGCCAAGTCTTGAGTCTATCGGGTTTTTGAGAACTAAAATTCCAAAGAAAATAGGGCTTTATGGGGGCAAAACAACATTTTTGGGAAAAAGGGCAAAATAGTCATTTCGTGATTTTGGGGTCAAAACCAGAATTTCTAAGCATGAAAAATGATCTTAGAGCTATCAAAAACCTTGGGGTAAGGTCTTGAACCTCTCCGATTTCTGATCACCAATTTCTGACAGAAAGCAGACGTTTTTAGAAAAGCACTGATACACCGTAGTTCAAGCTATGCTCATGATTATGTTTTATGTTGTGTTATCTTAGGTTTTATGACATGATGATTTCCTTGAAGAACTGCAATTGCTTATGTTGAATATGGAAACTTATGCATGCTTTGTGCTTGATGGAATAATTGCTGAATATATGTTAGGTTATGTTGAGAAATGATTTGAGAAATGAAACTATGTCTCTTATACTTGTTGAAATTTATGATGAAGGTTAGAATAAGTGTTCTTGATATTGGATTTGAGATCTCTAAGCTATGTTTATCATACATGAATTGAGTTGTGTCTATTATATATGAACTGTTGCATTGAGACATTGAACTGTGCATATGATGAGAAAGAAAGAGAATGATACCACCTCTAGCAGTTCCAAGGTTCGACTTTTGGTGAATGTCTAAGTCCCGATCAAGTCCAAGGTCTGACCCCAATGCCATCCAAGGGTGGTAACCCCGGTTGTGGTTGGCGATATATTCATGGTCAAGACCATTCAGGTTGAGTGCTGGCCGGTCGCCACGATGCGGGCTGTAAGCGTGGTTGTAGCGGTGTGGCCGGAATTATAAGTGACAAGGGCAGATATGCTTATAAGTCAAGACTTATAGAGCATAAGTATAAGTGGATGCAAGCGGAAGCTTATAATTAAAATGGGCACAGTTATAAGTGGATGCAAGCTAAAGCTTATAAGTACAATGGTTTTCAGAAAATGAGAATTTTGAGACAATATTTGTGGCTATATGAATTATGTGACAGTATGTGACCTAAGAGTTAGAATAGAGAACAGATGACATAGATAATGAAAGAATAGGTTCCCTCAGTCACCTAGTAATATAGATAAAGCTACTCAGGCCTAGTATGGATTAATAACTAGTAGGGATGTAGTATAACTGTGACACCTAGAGACCCCCTGAGTGGCGAGATCATAATTGAGAATAAAATGATTAGCGATAACTAAGTTTTCCCACTGAGAACGCAATATTCTCATCCTTCACTCATTTATGTATCTAGGCGAGCACGATGAGGGTGAAGAGGACGTCAGAGCAGTGCAAACCGTACGAGGACGAGCGACATTGAAAAAGATGGACAAAGGAATAGGGTATTCAGAGCTACTAGAGATATCGCATTAGTCCTTAGTTAGTAGGCGTTAAGTGTAACAGCCTGAGTTTTTCCCTTCACCAAAATTTCGCATAATAAATAATTAAGAATATATTCATAAGAAAAGATAAAAGAAAATAAAATAAAAATTTAAGTATTAATTTTAATCCCTGTAATATTAGTTAAAATAATAATTTTGCGATCTCGTGGCGTCCAGTGACGTTCGGGTCGATATTAGGCTATTATTAAAATTTAATCACGACTCAAAGGAGTCCGTAAAATACACTAATATGAAAATAAATTCGAGAATATCTCGACAAAGATCTAAATATTAATAAGAAAAATTAGTAGGTCACAACAGTATGTCCGAAATATTTTTAGGACCTCCGGACATAAATAGTTAATGAGAGAACACGACCAAAAACACGCATAGAAAATGAGCACATGTATGGCCAAGGGCCACAAACTCCCACACGGCAGCCCTTTCCCACGAGACCCACACACCCAAAGCCTTATTCATTTCTTCATGCAAAACAAAGCTCATCCAAGCTCATCCAAAGCTCACCACCAAATCCATCTTTGCCTTGATTGTATTCTTCTATTTTCACACACATAACTAAGCAAATAGCAGCACAAGCCCATAGCCCTCCTCTTCTCTTGGTGAGAAGACCCCAAGCTTCCATAACCCTAAGCTTCTATAACATCTCCATCTTCCTATTTCAAGGGTTTTACTTCTTGGCAAGAACTTAAGCAATCAAGCTTAATTTCATCATTTTTCCACCACTGAGCAGCTCTTTAGGAGGTGGGTAACTCTAGTTTCTCACCTCTTTGATGGTGGATGATTGTTTATGTGATTAGGGGTGTGTGTGTGATTCTTTGAATATATGCTTATGTATGTTAGAAATGATGCTAGGGCTTAGGAAGATGATTCTGAAGGGTCTTGTGACCTGGACTAGATAGGATTATTATGTGTGGAATATGTGTAAAAGCTCAAGAAAGTTCCATGGGAAAAAGGGGAGAAAAATAGGAGAAAACGATGCATTCTGTTTTCAACATCGCCCAGTTACCGCTGAGCGGCCCAGGCGCCGCTGAGCGGAATGCATCAATATTTTTCAAACGTGAACTCCAGAGCGCTGAGCGGATGGCGGTTACCGCTGAGCGGTCTGAAGCTCACCGCGAATAAGGATAAGGATGGGAAGATATTTTTCTTAAAGGATAAGGTGACAGAGATATTTTTGAAAAGGTGTCAGACCGCTAAGCGATGGGACTCTTACCGCTGAGCGATAAGATTCCTACCGCTGAGCAAAAATGTTTTCAGCGCTGAGCGCGAGGAGCTTAGACCGCTGAGCGGACAGTAGTTTCGCTGAGCGGCCTGAGACCAGAATGTCTTATGGAACCTATTTTGAGGCACATAGTCTAATACTCAATGTTATAACTATGATTTGTAACTGAGATATGTGAAGTATATGCAGTATGTGAATATGTGAAGTATATGCAGTATATGACGTAATGTGTAGCACTCCATGCATTCATGATAAAGCAAGTTTAGAGGATTAGAAGTAATTATGAGATAAGTAAAGATTCTGAATTGAACAATAGGAAACAAGTCATGTCATGCTGCAGATACTGAAAAGAAATGAATTCTGAAATGCTGCTGAAAATGCTGAAAATGCTAAATGCAAAATGCTGAAAATTTTGAGGCCGTGATCACAAGAGCCAAATCATGATCCCACTTCAGGAGGTCAAAGAGACATCCTGAATGTGGAAGCCCGCCATAGGTGGTGTCGATATGGCATACCTGGAGGTGTGCGGTTACCACACCTAGCATTGTTGAAAGGGGGCAAGCTAAGGTGGGGGTACAATATCCGCCCACTGCTGAGGGGTCAAGAGAGGGCTCGCGGCAGGTGGAAGCCCACCGCAGGAAGGTCGAAAAAGGGCCTACACTGAGGGTGCAAGGTTATCCCGTCATAGTATTGTCAAAAGAGGGCACTACTATGGTGGGGATAACATATATTCCAAAACTCAGGTTCATTCTGATAATTCTGTTAGGCATAAGTATATGTGATGTTCATTCTGATGATTCTGTTATGCATGAGTACATGTAATGTATGATTCTGCTGTTATGTAATTACCGTCAAGAGAACGCTCGAGACGGCTATGTATGTAAACATAATGTTCATAAGCACGAGAACGTAGTAAGAAAGAGTAGTTCCCCTATCACTTAGTAATGTAGATAAAGCCGTTCAGAACCTTAGGCCAGATAATAATCAGTAGGATATTTAGTATGTATGCACACTTAGAAATCTCTGAGCGGCCTGAAGTCCGACCTAATATGGGACGAGACTCAGGAACTAAAGTTATTTCCACTGAGAACCTACCGTTCTCACTCCCACTGCCTTATGACTTCAGGTACTGATGATGATTCATATTTTGACGATGCTGACGAGCCGCCAGCTGAGCCATGAGCGGTTATGACAGGAGATGGACTTAGAGATAGCTGGATGTCAGGATTTTTGCCAAGGGCATACTGAGCAGTAGTCCAGTAGCCCTTGCATTTTGATATTATGTATTTTGGATTATGTATACGGTATTTTGGCTTATGTACATGTTATGTGTATCTTACTTATTGTATTTATAACTATGTGACTGTTATGACGGACCCAATGGATGTACATGGTATGCTTTTATTACTACGCTGTTATACGCCTTGTTATACTTGTTCTTTCTGACGCATGGCTCTATTTTAGTAATTATTCAATGCAAATGAAAAGTTTAAAATGGGTCCTTATTTTCTTAATCAACTATTTTCGAAAGATAACAATGGACTAATGTATGCCCACCAGGTAGAAAACAATCTAGTGAGCATTGTTTACTACGTACGGGTAAACAGTTAGCTAGGGTGTTTCATTAAGTACTTGTACGTTACAACTATGATATTAATTGTGTAACTGTCTGTGGATATATGATATGGACCACTTGTTGCTATGCTGCTTTAATGTTGAATATGTCTAACTAATGCTAATTAAGTATGCTACATTACCACTTGTAATATATGTTCTAACGTGGACAATGCTCATAGTTTACACTATGATACTTATAAACTAAAGTTAAAATTGGTCCATATTTTTGGGTAACTATATTTTTAAAACTCATAAATGGGACTAAGTACCATCCCAACCAAACTAGATAACAAACTAGTCAGCGAGTTTGCGACTTAAGCGTAGACTAGCTAGCTAGGGTGTTTCAAGGCCTACGCCCGTCTTTATTATGGTCAGGCCTATGCCTATGTTCATAAAATCAGGCTTGTGCCTGGGTTTATCTTTTCTTTGACATGAGATCAGGCCTATGCCTACGTTCATCTTTAACCAATCCATCTTGTTGGACTGGTGAGGGGCTTGTATGTTGGACGTGCCAAGAGAAGGGGATTCCCTATTATATAACTACGTACTTTCTTCAAGGTACACTGGATCCATTGTGGTCGGACCCTTCTTAAGATATCACTTGTTCCTTAGGATTCAGTTATGATCTTTGAACATTAGGTGATTACTTTCTAGTCATCTAAGGTTGTCCTAACACTTGAGTGACAACCATGTCCTCATGATGCACTTTATCATAAAACATATTCATTGTGGATAAGTGTTTATTGGAACATGCGCCCCAAGATAACTTTCACAATCGTTCATACCCTGGTTCAGGTTAGCTTGGTGACCTAGAGCCTTCCAGATTGCTCAACACCCACGAGAACTCTCGGGTCACTTAGTCACCCCTGTCTAGGTTTCCATGGGAACTAGGGTTCAGGCCGTTCAACACCACCATGAGGCCGCTCAGCAGTCCCTGAAGCCACCCAAGTCACAGAACAGAGTTTCCAAATCATTTTCCAGGGTTTTACCCCAGGCTGCTCAGCGCCCCTTTGAGGCCGCTAAGCACCCTGGGCGTGACTTAGGGTTACCCTCTTGTTATTTTTCTTTTCTTTCAAACCATTCCCATGCCCACTTCTTAGGGCTTCTCTATAAGTTCCAACAACCATAATACAACATTATTTAGCTCAAAGAACACATCAAAACCATCCATTCATCATTACCCTAGCATCTATTACATAATGCATAGTAAGTTCACATAATCATACATAATCACATAGAAGTCACCAAGGACGTGAGCAAGCTAGATTTACCCACTTTCCAGAGGTGTTGGGAATGGTGAGGATGGGTGAAGACGTTTCCAAGAGTGCTTGGCTTTTTTTTGCTAATTTCACGGTTTCGGCAGCGTAATGACAGAGTGTCTGAACGGAACGAATTTAACCAAGAACTAAGAGATGAGAAAGTCAGAAAATGAAAGGCATGGAGGGCTATTTATAGGCCTTCAAGGTCATGGCCTTGGGCCATTCTTGGCCACATATTTTCATCAAAAAAAAGAAAAAGAAAAAGAAAATAGAATTTGGATAATTATGCTTAGTCATCTTTGACTAATTTGGATTTGCTTTGACTTGTGTGTGTGTGTGGCTACCGTGAGGCTAATTGCCCTTGGCCATGGGGCCCACTTTTCAGTCCAGTTTGATCATTTTTGGTCGTTCGCTGTCCGGGTGCTTCGTGTACGGGTGGCCAAAAAATATTCTGATCATCCCATCTTGATCTACTAATTCTCCTAATAGGGAATTTACGTTCATCCAAGGTATTTGTAAATTTATTTCCATAAAAAGGTTCTTTGCAGATACCTTTGATGTACAATTAAATTTCAGTGAGGAAAGACAATAAATCCAGTGTGTGCAGATTTTCGCGAAATTGCAAACTATTACCTTATTTGACACTGTTGGGGAATAACATTGGGAGTTAGACTGTTAGAGAATAAAATTGGGAGTTAGACTTCTAGTCTAATTATTGTACTTATATATATATATATATATATATATATTTATTATGCGAAATCTTTGTAAGGGAAAAAATCGGGATGTTATAAACAACCTAGGTCACTCGAATGAGCACTGAAGAACTTAAAATTTCAGTTTTCCTACATGTTCCAACAAGCACAAAAACTCAGAAAATTGTATATAAAAGTAACTGTGGATTTATTGTACTTACAATAGCATGCATCATGAGGACTCGGTCGTCATTATGACTTAGGACGACTGTAGATAACTAGAACTTATCACCTAATGTCTTAAAAAAAATCATAACTGAATCGTAGGGAAGAAATGATATCTTAAGAAAGTTCTGACCCCATAGGGTTCAGTGTACCTTATAGAAAGTACGTAGTTATAGGATTAGGGTTATCCCCTCTCTTGGCACGTCTACGGACAAGCCCCTCACCAGTCCAACAAGAATGATTGGTTATAAACATAGGCATAGGCCTAACCATGATAAACACAGGCATAGGCCTGGCTATGATAACTACAGGCATAAGCCTAACCATGATAAATACAGGCATAGGCCTGACCATGATAAACACAGGCATTAGCTACGATAACTACAAGCATAGGGCTGACCATGATAAACACAGGCATAGGCCTGACCATGATAAACACAGGCATAGGTCTGGCCACGATAAACACATGCATAGGCCTGACCCAATATTGGGCCCAAAGAATAAAAAGAACGCACGAGTCCAACTCCCGGTCGAGTCACAGGTCTGACCCCTCGCCATCCCTGCAGTTGGATGGTTGTTCCTATTGTTGTCGATGTAAGTATGACATCATGCATCCGTGGTTAGCTACCACTCAGGTTAACCGCTGCCTAGTCGACACAATATGGAAATAGAAGCAGGTTGTAGTTGTCTGGCCACATCTACAAAGGAGGAGGACATATGACAATAAGAAGGATGCAGCCATAGGGCGTGTAAGAGAACCCCAGATCCCCTCATGCATAAGATATGTGATGTATGTATGTATGTATATATGTATGTATGAATGTATGTATGTAATACCCCGACAATCAGGAATATAAAGCACGGGAACACATAAGGAGGTAAATCAAGATTAGATTCCCTCGATCACCTAGTAATTTAGATAAAGCTACTCTGCACTAGCACAGATATTGATAGGTGGATTTTGTACCCTATTTTATTATTCTATAATTACATTGCATACTAAAAATGTGTGGTTTTAATGCTTAATTAATATGTTTTGCACATTATCCTCTTTTGTGAGAAATTGAGAAAAATGAAATTTTAAGCATTATTTTATCTTACAATTTAATATGTAGATTTCTTTTGTTCTTTTTTAATTTTCTATTTTAATTGCAGAAAATAAATTGTCAAGAGGATCATTGAGGATTTGAAAGAGATTTAATAAGATATAAATTTTGAAAAAGAGATTTGAAGAGAAGATTTGGTCCAATAAATGCAAGATTGAATTCCAATTCAAAAAGATTTAGTCAAATATTTGCTGAGGATTTTTTAACGCTGACTTTGCCACGGATTTTGCACTAGGATGGAGATTGAATCTCGATTTGACCTCAACTATAAATTTGTAGATCTATCTCTTAGCTTTAATTGGAGATTTGAATCACCTCAATCTAATATAAGTAGCCGAAGTTATCACGATTTTACTAACTGTTGTGCTGAAAGTGCGGGATTTACACCCACTTTGGGCCAATCCTCCATAAATAGAAATCCTCTCTCCACACGTTGAAAAACAACTTCATACTCAACCTCCACTTTTATTTTCTACACTTTTCCTTTTATTTTATGCACTTTCGGTTTATGTTAGTAGTGCTTAATTATTAGTTCTTCAAGGATTGTTGGATCGCTCGCATTGACAACGCAAGCTCCCAACTATTTGTGAATTTCTTTCGTTCTCTAATTCAGGTTTTGTTATTTTAATATTCCATTATTTTCTACTCTCTTCTTATTTTTTATTTATTATGAGCCTTTATCCTCCATCTATGGAGGAGTAGTTTCTTAATATCTTGCATGCGATAACTCTAGATTAGGATTAATTCGAGGTCTTGACCTTAATGTTTATTCATGATTTGTTCCACCCCAAATTAGTAATATAGCGATCGCATGTTATTGGTTAGGGTTAATTCTAGGTTGATAGATCTTGATGATTGTAGGATTTATTGATTTAGGATTTGGGAACTTTTGGGGGAACTAATTAAATTTGACTAGGTTGTGCAATTGGGACATAATTGATATGGGTTTTAAATGCTGAGATCTTAGTTTTAATTCCTGTATTAATAAATGTTTAGGGGATTGACGATCGTAGTCTCTTAAGTGAATTGCGTATTAGTTAGAGATTTCAACTAATAAACAACATCCCCTTTTATGAATAATTAATTAGGAACTAATGACAATCAATCCTTGATCTAGAAATGCCGTATGCAGGATATTGCTTTTTATCATTGTTGACTTACTTTTGTTTTGCTTTCTTTTTATTTATATTCATCAATCTAAACCTCCCTTTTTTAATTGTAATTATAATTGGCTTGAAAATTGCTTCCATAGAGACGACCTACGTTAGCCCCTGCACTACATTTTTGGGATTTTCTTAGTTTTATAAATTATTATTTGATCGCAAACTGAAATTAACAACATTTTGGTATGTGTCAGATATTAATGAACTAGTTGGGATTTAGTATAACTATGCCACTTAGAGAACCCCTGAGTGGCAGAATCATAACTGAGGTGTAAATGACTAGTTATACCCCGAGGATGGCCACTGAGAATGAAGCGTTCTTACCCCCACTCATTTATAGTTCAAGGCATACACACCCAGTTCGTCGACGAGGCCGAGATGTGGTAGGGCGATGGATGGGCCATAGTAGGACAACTCCAGAGCAACAACAGGATTTTTACTTACGCATTAGGGTGATGAATGTTTTGTATTAAGTAAATGGTTTAGTTAGGCCATCAACTCCTCTATGAATTCTATGTAATATGTATTAGTAAGCCAATGTATAATTATGTGCTGGACCTTGTGCTTGTATCTAAATATATATATATATATATATATATATATATATATATATATACACACACACACTCTCCATGTTCTATTTCGGTTATTGCCTAAGTTGCTTGAGACACTAGCGTTTGTATATATATGTTTCTTGATCACACATGGCTCCTAGTTTATAATTGGATAACGTAAAGGGAAAATTTTTCAAAACAGTCCATATTTTTGAGTAAGAAATAATTGCTAAGCTAAAAGTAGGGGCTAGAAGTAACCCTACCAATGCAGATAATGACCCTGTAAGTAGTGTTTACAACGATCGCATAAGCAATGAGCAGGGGTGTTATAGACATTCTCACTTTCCTCTACTGTATCTAAAAGCAATACGACAGAGGATTGAGGTGTCAACTTAGTAGTGGGTACCTCAGTACCACTCACATAACATATACTGCATATAATAAAATGTATATATAGCTAGACAATAAATAAGGCATATGAAAGCAAGCTGGAAGGTAACTGTTGAATAAGTAAATATGTTCTATCCTACAGCGTGTGCCCACTCCAGTGAAGGGGCGCGATGAGAGATGTATCTTGATCCTCGATTCAAGGGAGTGTAAGCTCAATCTTGCTTCACCATGATAAATTCTCGCAGTCCTGGGTACGCTGGAACTTGTATATTAGATCTCTGAGGATATGTTAAACCCTTAACTGTGGGGAAGATGACCCATTATACAAAATATAAACTGTGGGACATTGACCCCATATGATGCTGAATGTAATTGAAGGGGACTCTGACCCCATATAACACTCGATATAACTAAGAGGACGCTAATCCCATATACTACTGAACCAAGTTCTCTACCCTAAGGCATACTGGTTATGAAGTCTTTTAGTTTAGGTGAGCTAGATTGATTACCAAAGTTGTTAGATACTATGCCTATTGTTTATGAAAGGTAGTGTTCTAACTAGTTGATTATGCTTTGGGTCTAGTAGTCTTGCTAATCGTCTGGAACTAAGGACTACAATCCTGTGCTTAAGGAGGTTCCCAGGAAAAAGAGGTGTGTCACAACAGACAACTTAAGTACCAAGTCTTTCCTAGCCAGGGCCTTTCCTTAGCCAGAATCTTTCCTTAACCCAGAGTCTTTATTAAGGGTGACTAGATAAGCCTAACCAAGCAATTCTAACATATAATCATGCATTCAGCACATTTAGCATTTACATAAGCGTCTACTTAGCCCGGACATGTCATAAGCAGATAATAGCAGTAGTATTCACAATTAAATCAATTGGTGGACCACTAATGTGGCACACCATCGACGCACCGAAACCTCCACTCACATGGAGAAGCTTGAGACTGGGGAACACTGGCATTGGAAGCTCTGAGCGGTGTAGCGTTGGCACCTGGAAAGGCCAACA
This sequence comes from Nissolia schottii, assembly GCA_003254905.1. Taxonomy (NCBI): domain Eukaryota; kingdom Viridiplantae; phylum Streptophyta; class Magnoliopsida; order Fabales; family Fabaceae; genus Nissolia; species Nissolia schottii. The sequence continues at coordinate 154,250 of QANU01085883.1, read as the reverse complement.
AGCATCGCACCATTAGAAACCAATAAAACATAACTGAAGGGCATTGCGGTAGTAAACTGGCATCGCTACGGTGATTCAACATTGCCATGGCGGTCGTGCGCTACCATTACCAAAGTAGCGGCGTCGGGGCCTACTACCCTAGGCCATCCCTAAAAGGGCTAGCTACCTACCTTAGGTGTTATGTCTTCACAAAATTAGAGAGAGAGTTGAGCAAGAAACTGCGTGCTTGAGGAGGAATTCTAAAGCTCTAAGTGAGTTGTAGATTTGTGAGGAGAACTCTTTATATAGGCGAAAGGTGGACCTCTTCTAGAGCCTAGGGCTGGTGGCTAGGGTTTTGATGAAACCTCTGTGTTGTTGTAGCACTGTGGGCGGCAGCGCTCCCACAACGTTGCAGCGCATCTCCAAAAGCATGGGTCTTCACATAGTCCCTGTTTATTATTCTATAATTGAACATTGCATACTAAAAATATGTGGTTTTAATGCTTAATTAATATGTTTTGCAGATTATCCTCTTTTGTGAGAAATTTAGAAAAATGCAATTAGTAAGGCCAACATATCGTGGTCGATGCCTTAATAGAAAGTCTGAGGGCAATTTGGAACATATTTCTCCAGTGTAGCGTAAGTTGGCTGCTGAGATACATAGGCTGACAGAAAGCGATTTTCAGTTTGGCAACAGTGATTTAGGGACATTCTTAACTAACCGTAGGGCACAAAAAATGTCCTTGTAGGAAGAGATTAAGAAATGGTAGATAGAAGACCCCAAGCTGAGAGAAGGCATATAGAAAAGGATGAGAATGGCATAGTGTCAGAATTTTCTGTGGACCCTAAAGGGGTCTTTTGAGTGGGAGCACGACTATTTATTTATTCCTAATGTCGGTGAGCTAAGAAACAAAGTCATGGAAGAAATGCATAATATAGCTTACTCAGTCCACCCGGGATCGACGAAGATGTATTAGGATCTGAAGGAACTTTTCTGGTGGAAGAGCATGAAGGAGCATGTAGGGAGATTCATGTCCAGATGCCTCATATGTCAGCAACTCAAGGCTGAATACCGACATCCAGGGAGAGAGTTTTAAAAGATAACTATACTAGAATGGAAGTAGGAGTGAATAACCATGGACTTTGTAGTAGGATTACCTCAAACTCCCAACGGCTATGACTCGATATGGGTAATAGATGATCGAATGACTAAGTTAGCACACTTTATACTAGTCAAGACAACCTTCAAGGCTATAAATTATGCAATAATCTATGTACAGGAGACAGTCAAACTTCACGGGGTTCTGCTTTTGATCATATCCGATAGGGGTGCACAATTTACTGCTCAATTCTGGGAAATGTTTTAGATAACCATGGGTACAAATCTAGATATGAGCACTGCTTTTCATCCTCAGACAGATGACCAATGAGAGAGGACTATTCAGATGCTGGTGGACATGCTAAGGGTATGTGTCCTAGATTTCGAAGGGAGCTAAGAGAAGCATCTACCACTGCTGGAGTTTTCATACAAGAATAGTTAGCAAGCACGTATTTAGATGGCGTCGTTTGAAGCTCTCTATGGGAGACGTTGCAAGTTCCCCATTGGTTGGTTTGAAGCGGGTGAGGCAAAGTTGATCACCGTTGATATTATTCAAGATACCACAAACAAGATTAAGTTGATTCGAGAAAGATTGTTGATAGCACACTCGCAATCATAGTTATTAAAATCGCGATTTAACACGTAAAATCGTACGATTTTACGAGTTTAGGTTGTAAAATCGAGCTAACTCGCATGTAAACTCGTTTCTGGGTAAACTCGGGTAAACTCGCATAAAATCGCGAGTTTACTCCCGATTTTACGAGTTTACCACACATGCATGGTTTTTTTTTTTTTTTT
>QANU01085883.1:103749-151364 GCA_003254905.1 Nissolia schottii | reverse complement strand
TCCCCCCTCTCCTATGCAGGTTTTTTTTTTTTTTTTTGTGCGAACCGAGCCACGCGCGAATGTATCAACAACCGTGAAGCGTCATTGCACTCTCTCTCTCTCTCTCTGTCTGTCGACGCGTTATTCTCTCTTCCGTTTGCTCACTCTCATAATTGTGGAGAACTCACCGTCGTGGGTCGTTCCAGGCGCCAGACTCCAGCGGTTATCACCGATCAATCGCCGGCGATTCTGCCGCCCGAGATCTTATCCTCTACCTTCGGTTGTAGATTCCGATTAGGCTATTAAATTCCCTTTTTCCAGTGTAGTGCTCGCGATAATGCGCCTGAGAATTTGAGTCTCTCTGCTGCTGCCTCCTCTCAAACTTCCGTTGAGGTTCCGTCTGATACCGTTTTCATGCTTGAGCGGATCTCGGGGTTCTGGAAGCGGAAGAAAGAAGAAACAGATGTCTAAAGCTTTGTTGTTGTTGTTGCTGCTGTTGCTGCTGCTAATTTGATTTTGATCGGCATTTTAGGGTTTCCTGTTACTTCGATTTGAGGTGCATTGATCGATTATGAGGGGGGAAGATGTGCTAGTTGGAGAAGCGTGAAGGGAAGAGAGTGGGGGAAGCTTTGGGAAGGTTTGCTTGTGATGGGGTTGAAGGGGGAGAGCAGGATCGAGAGGCTGAGGAGCTCCGTGGCGGCGGCGTCGTCGTCGAGGTCATCGAGGATGAAGCTGTGGATGATACGCGCCACGACGTCGGTTCTGCTCTGGACGTGCATCGTTCAGTTGACGGCCTTGGGCGACGGGTGGGGCCCCCGGGTCCTCAAAGGGTGGCCTTCTTGCTTCACCCACGAGTCCGCGCTCATCGAGTTGCCTTCCGCGCCTCCGAGAGTCTTACCACCGAAGAGTTAGTTACATAATACCGTTACTTGGAGTCAGTTACAGAATTTTTGTTTTCTGTTGCTTGGGTTTTCCAAAATTGTTTTGTTCAATTGGCCTATACGGGGGCTTTCAAAGATTTTTGTGCATTGTTTGTTTTATTTGATTATTAAACTGTTAATTGGGGTGCTTGATTGATTTTAATTTTGGAATGTACTTGTCGATTGCACTTGTGAGTGATCTTTTAATTTTCTTTTTTTTTTTTTTGCTGAATATTGGCAGGGGTGTATAAAAACTACGGTTACCTTATGGTGTCGTGCAACGGAGGGCTGAACCAAATGAGAGCTGCGGTGAGTGATTGGCACATGTCCTTGCTGTTTTCTCCTTTTTGTTATTGGTCTCTTTTTTGTGAAGCTAATAAGCTGTTGTGCATGTGATGTAGGTATTTTGATTTATTTTTCTGATCCAATGATTTAACTGTGCAGATATGCGATATGGTGGCCATTGCAAGATTTTTGAATGTCACTCTTATAGTCCCTGAACTGGATAAAGCATCATTTTGGGCTGATCCCAGGTGTGTCTTTCAATTCCTTCTTGGTATGTATATTTATTAATGCCCCTTATTTTTTGACCAGGGTATCTTCTAAATAGCTGTTTATTAATATTATGTCAGCGATTTCCAAGACATATTTGATGTGGACCATTTCATCACATCCTTGAGGGATGAAGTGCGGATATTGAAAGAGTTGCCTCCTAGACTCAAGATCAGAGTGGAAAGTGGGTTTCTTTATAGTATGCCACCCATTAGTTGGTCTGATATATCTTACTACAAGAACCAGGTCAGTTTTTTTATCATCCTTGTGCTGAAGATGCTTCATCCTGTTGGCACTTAGATTAGCCCTGTGATTTTAACTTTCATGCCATGTCGCTTGATTATGTTCTCAACTTTTTTTGATTTTCTGATTACAATGAAAATGGCACGGTTATTCTTACAGATTCTACCTTTGATACAAAAGTACAAAGTTGTCCATTTAAATCGAACAGATGCTCGGCTTGCCAATAATGGCCAACCTATGGAGATTCAGAAGCTGCGCTGCCGGGTCAACTTTAGTTCTCTTAGATTTACTTCTCAGATAGAGGAGTTAGGCAGAAAGGTGATCAAGCTTCTGAGGCAAAATGGCCCATTTCTGGTACTTCATCTAAGGTATGAGATGGACATGTTGGCATTCTCTGGCTGTACTCAAGGTTGCAACAGTGATGAGGTGGAAGAGTTGACAAGAATGAGGTGAGTAACCACCCTGGCTCAGCTGTTATGTAGTTTTCAAAATTTTCAATATCGGCTGTAATTGAAAGGAAATTTGATATGGATCTTTCTCAAATTTCAATCGTCAGGTATGCTTATCCTTGGTGGAAAGAAAAAATAATTAATTCTGATTTGAAAAGAAAGGATGGTTTGTGCCCTTTAACACCTGAGGAGACTGCCCTCACGCTTAGGGCTCTTGACATTGATCAAAACATTCAAATCTACATTGCAGCTGGGGAAATATATGGTGGGGAAAGGAGAATTGCAAGCCTTGCAAAGAGCTATCCAAGATTGGTAACTAATTTAATTTTAAGCTCAAGGAAACCTGCAAATTCTGACACTTGTTACTGTTTAATTTCATCTAACTGTCTGACTTGTGCTTTCTGAAACAGGTCAGGAAGGAAACACTGTTGGAATCATCCGACCTTCGGTTCTTCCAAAATCATTCATCTCAGATGGCAGCATTGGATTATCTTGTCTCATTAGAGAGTGATATCTTTGTTCCAACATATGATGGAAATATGGCTAAAGTAGTAGAGGGTCATCGTAGGTAAAGTCTGGCTAATAAGAAATGTTATGTTTACTACTGCCCCTCCTGATTGCACATAACAGTTTTTTCAAATATTACTTTGTCTCTACTATTAGTAACAGACTAATAGTTAACTCTAAACTGTTGATAATGTATTTGTTTTGGAGAAGATTTTGTGCACCTTTTATCCAGAACACTTATTTCAGTACTTAAAACAATTTTCTTCTGATAGATAGCATGCTTATTTTTAAAAAAGAAAAAAAATTGATGAGAGATGAGGTGTGAACTATACAAATCGCAGTTTCTGTCATAGCTTAACAACAGTTCTAGTGTACTCTGCCAATAATTTTCGCCTTATTGTTATGAATTGTGAGTATTTCAGTGCCAAGTGAGATGACTTGTGCCTTTCAATGCATTCTACAGATTTCTTGGGTTCAAGAAGACGGTTTTATTGAACAGAAAGCTCCTAGTTGATTTGATAGATCAGTACAATAACGGAGTATTGAGCTGGAATGAATTCTCTTCAGCCGTGAAGGAAGCACATGCTAATCGCATGGGTGGTGCAACTACAAGGTTGGTAATCCCTGACAGGCCCAAAGAAGAGGACTACTTCTATGCGAATCCAGAGGAGTGCTTAGAACCATCAGATGACCTGTGGAGTAGTACAATGTGAGCATTGTGTTTGGAAACTCTGGAATTTACCTGTGCCCTGTTCTGGTGCACACTTTGGTTTTCTACCACAGATACTAAGATAGTTCTCCCAAGCAGTTTTAGCATAGATGACAGCTTTTTGTATCAAAGAGGCAGTCATGGTGACTGAAAAGAAGGGGGGAGGAGGGGTTGGGGGCTGCGGTGATAGAAGCTTTAATGAAAGCCGGAGAAGGTCAAGCCAAGTAGCCCGGGATACTTCATATTTAAAATATGCAAATAATCCATCACATTCATGTATAGAAGCTACCCTGCCATTCCAGGGTGAGAGCAGATCAAACTGCATTGTACACGAAGGGATTCATATACAAATTTGGACTTGAACTGCAGTTCGTGGAAGCTTTATTCCTTGGTACCCCTCATTTTCTTTTCCCTCTTCTAAATATAGATATATTATAAATTTCCATTTTTTTTATCCTTCACCACGCTTCTTTTCGTCCATCACGATCACTGTGATTTTCTGGATTACTCCCTGTATAATTTGTTTGTTCGTATTAGTTTATTGCCTCCTAATTTCATTGCTGGTCATTCAGGGAATGAGTCGAAATGACACAGGTTTTTTTTTTTTTTGGTGGGCTTATATTCTCTAGTTTATATTCGTACTTATATCAATGACTGCCTTTTTCTTTCATTAATTTGTTTTTAATCCGGTCCAGAACAACACGTCTAGGGAAACGAATCCTCTACTATGAAAATTTTGGATGACTTGGTAATAATATGTAAATTTTCGCTGTTGACTAAGGTGGGAAAACTATTACGGGTCTAAGAAAAGCTAATCAATGGTTAAATTTACACATGATTAGAGGATCCACTCCGCTTCTAAACAAGAAACTTTTGTACGGACCAAAGAAGGAACTCTTGTCCTCTTGTGACCATCTGGTCCATCTCTCTCGTATTTGTTCTGAATGTAACTTAGGTTGCTTTATTGGTACGGTGGGGGTTTCTAATGCATTATTGTATTCAAAGCACTCATTCTTTTTTAAGAATTAAATAAGTTTTTGGTCTTTAATATATTTTGACTTTTGTCTTTAATAAAAGTTTTCTTTAAATTACATCCGTGATAAAATTTTGTTTGGTTTCATCTTTATCGTCTATTTTAACTGTTAATTGTTGATGTGACATTTAACATGACTACGTCAACATGTTCACATAGAAGGTTTATGCTGACGTGGTTAAGTTAATTGTAACGTTAACCGTTAGAGATAAAAATTAAAATAAAAATTTTATCAAGGACAAATTCTTAAGTTTATGAAGGGAAAAAGCAAAATTTTAAATTTATTAATGACCAAAAGCAAATCTAGAATTTATCAGGACCAACAAATTATTTAACCCTTAAAAACTAAATTAGATTGTATTTTTTTTTATGTATTTATTTGTGTTGATAAATAAAAAAATTTAACCATTAATGTTTTAACTAAATGACACTCCACCTCATAATAAAAAAAAAAAAGGAACACTCCACTTATTCAACCAAATGACATTTCACCACATTTTCTCAAATAACTCAATAATATTTATTTAATAAAGAAGTTTATAATATTTATTTTTAAATTTTTAAATAAAATTGATTAATATAATATAAATTTTTAAAAAATAATAATATACTATTTAATAAAATAATCTCAACTCTCTAAATTTAAGATATGAATTTAATTTTAATTATACTTAATTAAATGTATAAATATTATAAACATTAAAATATAAATTTTATGTATATAAATATTGGAGGTATATAACAACCCACCTCCATCTTTTCAAAAGCAGTTTTGGTTTTCAGAGCTCCCTCCTTCTCACTCTGCGTCTCCGCTACAGAAAGGGGGCAGAGAAAAAAAAATGCACGAGAGGCCTCAGCAGTTGGTGGGTTTGCGAGAGAAGGGTGAACCGATTTCTGAGCCCTCTGATGAAGGGGACGAATCGTCCTTCACTCGGTGCCCAACTCAGTCGCAGCCCTCGCCACCTGACTCCAACTTGGACCCTCTCCTCTTCAACGACCTCGTCCAGATTGTCCCTCTCGTCCAGTCCCTCATTGTAAGCACTCGTTCTTCCCTTTTTCTTTTGCTCTATTCTGAAAGAGGAAAAAAAGAAGACGACGAAGAAGAAGAATCCCCGCCACGGTGTTCTGTAACTTGTTTGTGTGTTAAAGCAAGTGACTTTATTAAGTGATAAAACTGGAGTATGACAAGTGCAAATTTCCTGAAATTTTCTTTTTTTTCTGAACACGCGTTTGATTAAATGTGGAATAGGATGGCAAGGCAAGCAGTTCACTTACTCGCCGGGGTTCTATGATCTACACCAAGAAACCTTCGAGAGAGTCATTGTGTAAAAGGGTAAGGCCTGTAAAACTTCTTCTGTTGAGATTGATTCTGATGATATGTCAGTTAACTAATCATATAGCATCTTAAAAACCAACGGGGGTTGGTCCAAGTGATAAGCGGCTTGGTATCGCTTAAGCAAGGTCCTGAGTTCGAGACCTTGTGCACGCAGTTATCCCCGCTGGGAGACTCACGACCCGGATTAGTCAAGGTTAGGCTTTGGATACTGGGCAGACAACCTAAAAAAATAAAAAATATAGCATCTTAAATTTAGGTTCTGTTGATGACTTAGCTTTAGAAGTTAGCGACATGGACGGTCCCTTTTGCTTTGTTCTGTGATTCTGTTCTTTACCTATTCCCTCCTCAATTATTAATGTATGCTTGGAGATGCAATGCTGAAGGCACTTCATTCTAGTCTACTTGTATGTCTTATTACTCACTATCATCAGCATTCTTGTGCTGTGTGATTTTGCGATGGTGATTGTGGCTGCAAGTGGCAAGTAAATATAATAGAGGTTGTATGTAAAATTTCGCCGTAAAGTCTCAGCATGTTTGTATCTACCACATTGACTATTTGCTATTGCTCCATAAACGTGTGGTGCATGGATGTCCATAACCATAATTTAAAAATCTCTTGCCACTTTTAGCCTTTTGGAACTTTCTTTGGTGGATGAGTTGGCGTTTGATAAGCTGTTTGTGTAAATTACATCCAGTGCTAGCATTATTTTTCCACCTCTATTTTTATATTTGTTTATGTTGGACTAGTTACCTCAGTTTGTCATTATGGCAGATAGTTGTCATTTTATTTCTGTTTTGATTCATAACTTCATAATTGTGCGCCTTGGGTGGTAATCACTAAAGGAGTGGGAAACCGTGGATTGTAACTTTTTAAAATACTTTTGCTTAGAGCACTTTGTCTGAACAGTAAACTTCTTTCACTGTATTGGAAAGCTCTCTGTAAGATGATTCACAAGACGATTCATCTGATTATAATATGAATGAACCATTTTAGATAAGTAAATATTTGCTATGCTCATTGGTATGCATAAAATTTGCTTTGGAAGCAGGAGAAATTGCTGGAGATTAGTCTGATATTCCCAAAGATTCAAGTTTAATATTTCGTCTAACTCTATCTAGGTTTTGTACTTGATGGAACTGTCTTGTTATTAGTTTGTTTTTATTGTTTTGGTTTAACATCCTTATTATGTTATTCTTTGAAAACATTAACATAATTTACCTTATGACTGTTAAATTTGCTATGCATAGAGCATTGCGGCTGATATTCCTTTGTCTTGATCATGATGTGGTAGATGACAGATTTTAAGCACAAAGAAGAGTTTGTCTTATTGAAGAAGCAGATGGAGGATCTGCAGAGGAAGTTATTGGCGAAAGATGAACTTTTAGAGTCAGCAGAAAACTCAAGAAACCAGTTGAGTGCTCTTAATGAAAAACTTGATGAACTAAGGCACCAGGCTTCAGAAAAGGACTCTTTACTGAAGTATGCCCAACAGCAACTCTTAAATGTGAAGGTAGTGTTCTATTTCTTATGTTGTTACCGTAGTAGTTAATACCAGATAGCAGTGCAGTCCCAAAAACGCTATAGTAAAATCTAAATTGTAGTAAAGTGAGGTAAATTAGAAACTTCATTAGAGTGAGTGAGGACAAAATAGAACTTCTAGATGCATAAGTGAGGGGAAAATGGATCTTTCAGAAGCATAAGTGAGGGTAAGAAAGTAAATAGCCTTAAAGAAAAAAAAATTAAGGTTTTTTAGGCCTGAAACAGTGCCCTCACCGCCACAATTCTGCCGCGATAGCAGCTGCTATTTCCGCGCCTGCAAAATGCTCCGCGGCAGAAATGGAATTGAGCCTCCCCTCAGTTCCGGGCGGCACTGCAATTGGCTATAGAACCAATTTTTAATCCAAACACTTTTTGGGCATCTGATTCTGATGGAAATAATATAGGGCGCAAGATGCTCATTTATTTTAGAGGAAGGTTTAGAAAATTTTCCATCTCACACACAACAGGTGTCCTTTTTCGACAGATGAAGATTGCAGACAAACAAGCTGCTCTTGAAAAGACACAATGGGAAGCAATGACATCTAACAAGAAAGCGGAGAAGCTGCAAGAACAAATAGATTCCATGCAAGGAGATATTTTATCATTTACAATACTGCTGGAAGGCTTAACAATAACTAACACTGCCGAGCATGCGGATGATTATGACATCAAGCCTTACGAACTCGGTCACCAGTCTAATATAGTGAGTTTGTTTAACAATTTTCCTAACCAACATTTTTGCATACTTTGTCGCGTATGCTAATGATTGGACCCAACACTTTGATTTGGATCGCCTACCTGGTTAATAGAGGGGTGAATTGAATCTCTTGTTGACCAGTGCCATGGTTTATGGTTAGCACATGTACAAGCATGCATACAAATATAGTGATATAACAATTTTTAGATGCTATTCACAATACTTCCTCTAAGTATAACATCCTTTTCTCTGAGAAGGGTGTGTGGCATTTTATCTTTGATTTCTTTTGAGTTCCATTCTTTTCCAAAACAAACTTTTGTACATATCCAGAAAAGATGTCTTATTTTCTTAGTAAACTGTGTTTTTGGATGAATAGGATGATTTGGACAAGATGGGAAGTCAGAAAATGGAGGATGCAAGAAAAGCTTATATTGCAACAGTTGCTGCTGCAAAAGAAAAACAGGATGAAGACTCCATTGCTACTGCTACCAATGCTAGGTTACATCTTCTGTCATTTCTGTTCAAAACTAACCCTTCTGACCTCTGGCTTTATTTATAGTGTTTATAGGCCCTATACGCATGACCTTGTAGTCACAATTCAGATAACGCTTATAACGAGTGTCACAATGTCAGTTTCTTTGTGATTATATGCTAGTACGACGTGACCGAATTTATAAATTTGTGTGATAGCAATTCATTTACCGGAGAAGACTTCTATGGACTGGGTCTAGTTAGTGACCAATTTGGTCGTGGACTATTATTGTTAACTTTATAAAATTGGGGAACTACTTGCCAATAAAAGTTGTTACTGTAGAAGTCATGATTTTATCAATTGACTTGTGGGACTACTATTTATCACTTGCCACCTTCTTTTATGAGTAATGAAGCATTAACTCAGCCCTTACTCCCCCTCCCCTTTAGTGTCACCACCATGGTTATTAAACTCAAGTGTTAACTCGATTCTGTGTAAACTTAGATAAAATCAGTCAAACTTGCTCGAACTTGTGAGTTCACCAATAATTTCGCAAGTTAACCTTTAAGACCTAGGGGGATAACAAAATTCAATGCATATTATTTATGTTCGCTACAAGATTAAATGTCAGTCCAGCTTAGTGGCAACCAAGTGCTAGCATGCTGCTGTTGTCTTCAATGTTGTGGGGTTCAATCATATGCTTCTCACATTTTTTTTTTAAAATTTTCTACAATCCCCTTTTTTACATTCCTCTTTTTTTATTTTTTATTTTTTATTTTTTTTTACATTCAACTTCTTTCATTAATTAATATTTTAGTTTTTTTCCTCTTTTCATTAATACTATCTGTATTATTTTTTATTTAATATAACTTAAACAATAAAAAAAAATATTTTAAAAGAAACAAAAGGTTTGTATGTTTAGTTTTGTAAATTATTAAACTAAATATATTCTATTTATATTATCTATTAATTTATTTAATAGTGTTAACCTGTTTATTGCTATTATTAACGGAGACTCTTTTTTTAATTCTAAATATTATAAATAATAGATTCGGATTTAAAATAAAAATTAATATTTTTTTGATTTTCTTTTAGCGCATATTATAAGAAAAATTGCTAAAAAAAATTGACAACTTATAAAGATTTTATCATTCACTAATTTTAAAATTTAAAAAATCTATTGTTTTAAATTTGAATGAATTGCTGATATATCCACACACTAGTAGGGTGGTGCAGGCACGAAATGGTTATTTAATGGAAGTTATATGGGGATAAAAGAAGAATAAAAAGTTAAACACGTTTTGGTAGTTATTTTGTTGAATCCTTTTTATAATTTGTGTGTATATATATTATTTTGGTTCCTTTATATAAATTTTGTATTTGTCCATGCTTACAAGGCCCAAAAGATGCAAAATGACGTCTTTTAGTTGGTATAACTAGTTTAAATGGTTGGTTGCGCTATTAGTTTATGCTATAATTAATATTTTAATTTTATTTTGTTGGAGTTGAAGTACTTAATTTGGAGTTAAAGTGCTTAGTTATCAATTTTAGGTTCTATTAAATTATATTTTTGTAGCATAATATATATATATATATGTATATATATATATTTAAAAAAAAATAAACCTGAGAATGAATCATCTATGCATTTGGTTGACACTAACATTTTCAAAAAAAATAATTTGGTTTTTCAAAAATATCCCTAACAAATGAAAAAAAATTGATTATTACATACATTAAACTCATATTTAAATATAATTTAAATATAACTAATAGTTGTTTTCTCAACTCCCAAAATTATTATTTTTAATAATTACTTATTATTAATAATATAATTAATTGATTATTTAGTATTATAATTATTAAATATTATTGTTATTAATTATTAATGTTTATTATCATTAATTATTTAATAATAATTATTAATTATTATTTATTTATTATTATTATTATTACTTATCATTATTTAATATTAATTATTTTTATCAACTCCCATAAAATTATTATTTATTTATTATTAATAATTTATATTAATATATATTATTATTTATTATTAGGGGATTACTTCGGTACCCCCATAAAATTCAAGGGATCAATACATAAGATTTCGCCATGTGTCCCACTAACTTAAATTGTTTATTGTTTTAAATTTGTGATTGAACCACAATCGTTCAAATACAATGAAGTATCGATATCATAACATGAAAGATTTTGCCACGTGTCCTATTAACTCAAATTGTTTATTGTTTTTCAATTTGTGATTGAACCACAATCGTTCAAATACAATGACGTATCGATACCATAGCATGTAAGATTTCGCCACGTGTCCCACTAACTCAAATTGTTTACTGTTTTAAATTTGTGATTGAACCAAAATCATTCAAATACAATGAGGTATCAATACTATAGCATGTAAGATTTCGCCATGTAACACCCCTCTAACTACCCACTTCCATGGTAGTAAGCAATGCTTACATGGTCGTTATTCGTTGTGTCAAGTTACCTTTAGCCCTTACTTTTACCTTTGCAAATATCTCTTATTTGAAAATATGGACCCATTTGAAAATCGTTCGTGTGCTTCATCAATTTATAAACTAAGAGCCGTGCATGATTAAGGAAACATATAACAACAATCGTTAGCGTCTAACATAATTTAGTTTATAACCGAAGTCAAACATGAAGAATATATACATAGAGTTACGGTCGAGGTCCATCACAAAATCAAGTATTGTTATACTAGTACATAGTACACAGAATTTATAGTAGTCCTAGATCTACTACATCATACAAAACATCTAGTATTCGTTGCCTTGGTGTGTCGATGTACATCTGTCATTCCTCGGGAGTATTTCCATTGCGACTCCTCAGCTACCACGTGTCTCTCTTGTCAATCCATTTGTTGTGCACTCCTGGATCCATAACTGAGTGGGGGTGAGAACGCTTAGTCCTCAGTGGGGTTTCCTTAGCGTTACCTAACGTTCGCTTTCTCGGTTATCCTCCAGGCCACTCAGGAGGTCTCTAAGTGATCATACATACTAGACTTCCTACTGTTTATTATCTTTGGCCTAGGTCCTGAGTAGCTTTATCTACTTTACTAGGTGATAGGGAAACCAAATCTTTCTTTACTTCTAGGTTGTCGCGCTTTCTAGTCCTGACCATTATACACGTACGTAACGTAACTACATATACATGTTTGATGAATGTATGTAATGTACATAAGGCACTAGGTCTTCAAGAAGACCGCCTCTATCTTATACATAAGACAAAGGTTAGAATTCCCCAGTCACCTAGTAAAGTAGATAAAACTGCTCAGGATTAGAGAAGAATAGAACAAGAAGTAGGGAAGCTTAGTATGCATGACACCTAGAGACCTCCTGAGCGGCCTGGATCATAACCGAGTTACTAAGGAGTAGTTCGACGCTAGAGTTTTTCCACTAAAGACGAAATGATCTCACCCCCACTCGCTTGTGACTCCAGGTGCCCCTGACGATGAATATCCCGCCGATGGACCAGGTATAGATATTGAACATAACCTAGCAACTTGACCCCAACACTGGGGTTATCACGGAGACGTACACATACATGTCAGGCGACTTTCCACATCACTTTCTGCCAGATCCTATGCCACCCTCTAGCCCACCTATGAGCCTCAGATCCTCACCCGCCACTCTAATCCTCCTAGATGCTGATGAGGACAAGCCTCTGCCATATGAAAAAGACGTGGAGGTCAACCCAAACTCCTTGCCACCTCGGTATCGATCTCAATGTTACCGTCGTGGAGCCAGAAAATGGGTCAACCCTCAATTTTGACGCCAGTTCGCTCCTCGGACTCATGACTCCGAGACAGGACCATCTATGGCGCACTGAGACCTGTTCACCATTCCTGAGACTTCTAGGGGGATTGAGGAGGATGATGGTTCACCTATCCTCGACTCCCCGATAGCCGTCGCGGAGGACTTAGAGGATGAGGATTTGATGGAGCTGGACTCGGAGGAAGAAGAAGAAGCAACAGAAGAAGAGGAAGAAGAAGAAGAGGAGGACGAAGTCCTAACCAAGGACCTGGGTGACGATTAGGAGGATCCGTGACGGAGCAACGACTTATTTTGCATAGTCTTCCGTGACACTTTTGTACGGACTCGATGGATAGGATTCCATCAGTCCCTAGCTTCTTATCTTGCAGTTACTATTTGAACAATGTTATGTGTACAGTAAACTAATGTATATCATATGTAAATTAATGCTGATGTATATGATGGGCAGTACGTGTTGAAATGCCTTGTCACTTGCTTGTATTGGTTTGATTGTCATTACCTACACTTGATGATCGTTAGGTGTAACAACCCGACTTTTCCCTTCATTTGAAATGTCAAATAAATAAATAATTAAAAATATAATAAGAAGGAAAAGGTGAGATAAAAATGAAATAAAATTTAAACATTAATGTTATCTCTGTAATATTAGTTAAAAATAATAATTCTGCGATCTCGTGGCGTCCGATGACGTTTGGGTTGATATTAGGCATTATTAGAATTTAATTATGACTCAATAGGAGTCTGTAAAATACATTGATATGAAAATAAATTCAAGAATATTCCAACTAAGATTTAAATATTAACGAGAAAAATTAATAGGTCATAACAGTATGTCCGGAATATTTTTAGGACGTCCGGACATAAATAATTAATGAGCGACCATGACCGAAAACACACTAAGGGCAAAATAGGAATTATGGATGGCCAAAGGCCACTAAACCCCCACGGCAGCCCTCATACCCGAAACACACACACATACACTCCAAAGTTCTTTCATTTTTCATTTCTCCAAAGTTTCCTAAACCTAAAGCCATTCCAAGCTCCACCAAAGTTCATCCATCATCATCATCTTTGCTTTCCATCATCATAATTCACTCCTAAGCACATAAAGAAGATAAGCAAGAGTAGTTGGTGAGTTTCTCATCACTTGGTAAAAAGCCAAGCTTCCATAACCTAGGTTTTCCTAATTATGCCAAGGTTGCCATTTTAGGTCAAGAAGATTCAAGCAAGCAAGCAAGCAAGGCTTGATTTCATCCTTTCTCTAGCATCAAGAAGCTCTTTAGGAAGTGGGTAACCTTAGTTCCTCACCTCTTTGATGGTGCATGATGTTATGTGATTTTGGTACATATGTGATGATTATGTGATATGATGAACATATGTGTTAGAAATGATGCTAGGCTTAGGAAGACAATTCTGAAGGGTCTTGTGACCTGGATTAGATAGGATTACTGTGCTTGGATTGTGTGTGAAACTCAAGCAGGTGCCATGGGAAGGAAAGAGAGAAAAATGGAAGAGAAGAGAAATTCGGTTTTCATGTCTCGCACAGGGGCCGCTGAGCGGAGTCTCAGGCGCCGCTGAGCGAGATGAAGCCTACGTGGAAAGTTAAAAAAGATATTTTTGGCATAAGGCGGTGGAGAAAATTCGAGAAAGTTTCATCCGCTGGGCGGTGTGGTCAATACCGCTGAGCGATACAACCTCTATCGCTGAGCATAGAGGCTCAAACCGCTGAGCGAACATCAGTCTTCGCTTAGCGGCTTGAGACTAGAAAAGCTTATGGCACCCTCTTGAGGCTCATAGTCCAGTATTTATGGGCATATCTGTGATCGTTAGCTGAATTGTATGAATGTATATGCTGAATATGAAAGAAATGTACTAAACATGTATATGTCATGTAATCTGTGATGATATCTGTAGCATTCGCATTCCATGCATTCATGATACACCTAGTTAAAGACATTAGAATTAACTCTGAGATAAGCAAAGATGCTGAAATGAACCATAGGAAACAAGTATGCTATGTTGCAGGTATAGAAATGCTGAAAAAGGGCCAATGCCCAATGCTGCTGAAATAGGGCCAATGCCCAATGCTGAACAAGGGCAAATGCCCAATGCTGAAATTGGCTATATGCCACATGCTGAAAAGGCCGTGATCACGTGAGCCAAACTATGATCCCACTTCAGGAGGTCAAGGCATCCTGAATGTGGAAGCTCGCCACAGGTGGTGTCGATATGGCATACCTGGAGGTGTGTGGTTACCACGCCTTTGCATTGTCGAAAGGGGGCAAGCCTAGGTGAGGGTACAATATCCGCCCACTGTCGAGGGGTCCCGAGGGGGCACACGGCAGGTAGAAGCCCACCGCAGGAAGGTCTAGACAGTGTCGGCCTATACTGAGGGTGCGAGGTTATTCCGTCATACTAATGTCAACAGAGGACATTACTATGGTGGGAATAACACATGTTCCAAAGTCGGTTATGCTGTTATGCAGGATTATGCTGTTATATTCTGTTATGCACATGTACATTCTGTTAGGCATGTTTATTCCGATGATTCTGTTATGTTTATGCTGATGACTCTGTTTGCATATTCTGATGATTCTGTTATATGTATTCTGAATGTATTCTGATTATTCTGGATGTATAGTTCATGCTGTTATGGTTGTACCGTCAAGAGCACGCTCGAGACGGTTATGTATATTCACGAAATGTTAATCAGCACGAGAATGTAGTAAGCAAGAATAGTTCCCATGTCACATAATAATGCAGATAAAGCCGTTCAGATAGACCAAATAATAAATAGTAGGCTGTTTAGTATGTATATTCACTAGAGATCTCTGAGCGGCCTGAAGTTCGACATAATCTGATACGAGACTCAGAAACTAAAGTTATTTCCACTCAGAACCTACCGTTCTCATCCCCACTGTTTTATGACTTCAGGTACCGAAGATGAATCGTATTTTGAGGATGCAGATGAGCCGCCAGCTGAGCCATGAGCGGCTAAGAGATAGTTAGATGTGTTCTTTTTGCCAAGGGCATACTGAGTAGCATTCCAGTAGTCCTTGTATTTTGATGTGACGTATTTTGACTTATGTATTCAGTACTTCAGTTTATGTACATGTGATGTATATCTTACTTATTATATATACTAGTATGTGACTTTGTCTGATGGACCACCTGCATATGTATTGGATGCTTTACTATCTTACCGTTATATGCTTTGTTATATTGTTTATTCTGGCGCATGACTCTATTTTAGTAATTATGCAATGTAAAATGAAAAGTTTTAAATTGGTCCTTATTTTCTTAAGCAACTATTTTTGAAATATAACTATGGACTAAGGTATTCCGACCAAGTAGACAACAACCTAGTGAACATTGTTTACTACGTACGGGTAAACAATTAGCTAGGGTGTTTCATTAGGCAATAAGGCTCTACTGTTTGTATTATATGATTCCTTCCACGCGTGGTTCATAATTCTTATGATAAGTAAAACAATTTAAGAAAATTTTAACTCGGTCCACATTTTGGATAAAGAGATATTTTTCAAAGTTAATGTAGGACTATATGAATTCCCACCAAGTACTAACAACCTAGTAAGCGTGATTTACGACTTAAGCGTAAGCTAGCTAACTAGGGTTTTACATATAGCTTCTGTATACAACTTAATTGTTAGAACCAAGTTCTAATTCCAAAGTTAGTACCATAATAGCAATTATTAAGAACTTGACAATTAAGTATTGCTTTTATGGTGTTTGTTCATTTAAGTTTCAGTTCCAGAGTTATGAGTACAAGAGTTTATGTATAGAAACTTAAATTATAGGAAACAATGTCTTACAAACAAATTTGATATGACAAAATTACAAGTAAAGATGAAAAACAAAAGATAAGGTGTTTAATCCTAAAAAGGGAAAATAAAAGGTGAAGTTCATGATGTGTACTTGGCTCTTCTCATGCTCTAAGTAGCCATTGGAGGCATAAGGGCAAATGTGTTAGAGTGTTTGCAAGTTTATAATCCTAGGAACATAGTTAAAAATGTGCCTGATGAGTTCTCTTTATAGAGAAACTGGAGCCCTCATGGTTACATGCGTTATGGCACTTGAATTTGAATTTAGGTGCTTTGAGCTTAGACAGTTACGTAATTGTTTTCTGGCACCTTTATATCATCAGTCTTGAGTTTGAATTATGGGCGCCAAATGATGATTCCTAACGAGAAACCCTCAAAACGCAGTGCTTTGATTGTCCACGTATCTTCAATCTAACGAGCCACTTGTCTTGTCGTTAGCTCGCAAATATTCTAGTAATTGTCATGTTCTTTAGAACCTTGATCTTTGTCAACTCCACGTGTCAAGCCTTGGACCCTTCGATGAAAATGTAACTTTCATCCATTTTCGCGTTGTCATGCCACATGTCGCGTCTTGGACCCTTAGATCGTAAGTAACTGTCATCTCTCATGACTGAGTCGTCATGACCAATCTGTCATGTATTTAGTAAAATACTTAGAATTTTTCTAAGTTCTTCATAACATTAAGATTTTGTGACCCTTGTATTCCATTAGTTTCCCACTCTAGGACTAGGTGCCATTGACACTGCCATGACCCATAGCGTCGAGCTCAATTTGTTATGAGAAAAATAAATTTAGTATAAAACGTGCTAGTGAAAACAACTCATGAAAGGTTCATAAGCAATGACATTATATAAGTGAATGTGAGGGTCCTAAATAGTTTATGCCTTGCCATTGAATTTTTTTTCTTTGAAGTTTGTTATTCACTAATGAATGAGTGTGACAAATTGAGAAAGTGCCATTCTTTTAGTTGGAACAAAAGAAAAAAGGAAAAAAAATCAGTTAAGTAAAGCTGATCAATGGTTAAAAGACTAGTGTATGAGCATCAAGTTGCCACAGGGCAAGAAGAACAGTTTAAATAAGGGGTGGGCAACATAACGCTACATTTTGTTTTTTTTATAAGAGATTTGGATTTTTTAAAAAAACTTTTTTAGATTAAAAGGGGAGGGGAGGAGAACGGACGCTCTTGGTTTTAATTGTGACTCTTTTTTAAAAGAATGGTTTTTTTTTTAATATTAAAATGCCATATATACATCTTTGTGGCACAGCCACATGACACTTACTATGCCATGTTTGCAACCGTTAAATGTGTTGGGTAGAAAGTTAATTTGACAACAATAGGGATCAATGTGACGGTTTACTAAAAAAAAAAAACTCCCTCTTTCTCATATTTGTCAACAATGCAATTATGGTGGCAGAGTCAACGATTATATTTGTAACAGCGCAACGACAATTCAATACTTAATAAGCACAAAATGCCTATCAAGACCAGTTAGTATATATTAAAAACAAATCTATATTACCAACGGGGGTTGGTCCAAGTGGTAAGCGGCTTGGTATCGCTTAAGCAAAGTCCCGAGTTCGAGACCTTGTGAACGCAGTTATCCCCGCTGGGAGACTCACCCGCCATAGCTAGGTGCGCGACCCGGGTCAACCCGGATTAGTCAAGGCTAAGCTTTGGATACCGGGCAGGCAACCTAAAAAAAAAAAACAAATCTATATTTATATTTACTACTTCTTTTCTTGTGAGCTGTCATTAGCATTTGGATGGAATTTTTTTGCTATAAAAGAATTTGACAAAATCGCATCCACCGACGATAGCAGTTCAAATTTTAAAATATTTAAAATTCAAATTAATCATACTAGTATTTTATCCGAGAATTAAGTAGAAACACGCCACTACTGTTCAAAGAAATTACAAAATTATCCTCGTTTTTAAACTAATTACCAATATACCACGGTTTGAGCTGACGTAGAATCCGCCTCATGCGTGGCATGCCACGTAGGATTCGCTAACATGCCAAGCGAATCCTTCACAAGAAAAAATGCCATTTTGCACTAAATTCGCCAACAGGGTTGGCGAATTCATGTTAAAATCGCCTCCCCTGTTGGTGAATTTTCTCCTGCAGTCTTTTACCCTTTTGCCCCTAATATATGGGTTATTTCTCAAACCCTACACTCAAAACCCTAACCTTTAACCCCAACCCAAAAACCCTAGCCCTTACCCCCACCCTATACCCTTACCAAATATCATAAACGTTACCATAAACCCTATACTGTATGCCCTAAACCTAATCCTAGCCCAAACTGTAACAACCCGACTTTTTCCCTTTAGTTAAACTGCTGTTTAGGACAGAATTCAAAATATAATAATAAGGAAAAGGTGAAATAAAAATGGAATAAAAATTTAAATATTAATTTTATCTCTGTAATATTAGTTAAAAATAATTCTTTAACGATCTCGTGACGTCCGGTGACGTTTGGATCGAAATTAGGGTTTTATTATAATTTCTTTACGACTCACAGGAGACTGTAAAATATATTGATATGAAATTAAATGTAAGAATATGTCAACTAAGATTTAATATTAACAAGGATAATTAATAGGTCACAACGGTATGCCCGGAATATTTTTAGGACATCCGGACATAAACAATTAATGAATGAACATGACCATAAACACATTAAGGGCAAAATTGGAAAACTAATTATGGCCAACGCATTAGAGCCCCACGGCTAGCCCCAAAACCGAAACACACCCATACAAACATTTCAAAGTTTCATTTTCTCTTCTAAGTTTCCAAGACTTAAGTTCCATAAGCATCCATAACCATAACCATCCAAGCTTAACTATCTTTCTTTGCTTTTCATCATCATCAACCACTCTCAAATTAACCAAGAAGACAAGCTAGTCTCAAGATTTAGAGTTTCTCTTCAAGTGGAAGCAAGAGCATCAAGTTCCAAACCCTGAAACTCCATAACCTAGGTTTTATGCTTTCTTGATAAAAGAACTTCAAGCAAGCTTCAAGTTCATCTTTTCCATCATCATAATTCATTCTTAAGTCCCTAAGGAAGCCAATCAAGAGTAGTTGGTGAGTTTTCACCCATTGGTGAAGAACCAAACTTCCATAATCCATATTTACCCTAATTATGTTAAGATGTCATGTTAGGTCAAGAAGGTTCAAGCAAGCAAGCAAGGCTTGATTCCATCTTTTCTCAAGCATCAAGAAGTCATTTAGGAGGTGGGTAACTCTAGTTCCTCACTCCTTTGATGGTGAATGGTTGTTATGTGATGCTATGTGTATGTTGAGAATTATGCTTGATTTTGTGTTTATGTATGTTAGCAAAATTTGGTTAGGTTAAGGAGACAATTCTGAAGGGTCTTGTGACCTGAATTAGATAGGATTATTGTGCTTGAATTATGTGTGAAACTCAAGTAGGTGCCATGGGAGAAAAGGGGAAGCAAATGAAAGAGAAGAGCAATTCGGTTTTCATGTCTCGCACAGGGGCCGCTGAGCGGGGTCTCAGGCGCCGCTGAGCGAGACAAGGCTTACGTGGAAAGTTAAAAAGATATTTTTAAAATAAGGCGGTGGAAGAAAACTCGAGAAAGTTTCAGCTGCTGAGCGATGAGGCTAGTACCGCTGAGCGATACCACCTCTATCGCTGAGCGGAGAAGCTCAAACCGTTGAGCGAACATCAATTTTCGCTGAGCAACTTGAGACTAAGGAAAGATGATGGCACCATCTTGAGGCTCACAGTATGGTACTGATGCCGTAATGATGATTGATAGCTGAATTAGATGCACGTATATGCTGTATGTCATGAAATAGTATTGACCATGCATGTTATTTGTACTTTATGATGAAATCTGTGATATGTCATGCATTCATGAGATACTTAGTTAAAGACATGATAATAAACTCTGAGATAAGTAAAGATGCTGAAATGAACCATAGGAAAATCAGTATACCATGCTGCAGGTACTATTTATGCTGCTGAAACAGGGCCAATGCCCAATGCTGCTGAACAAGGGCCAATGCCCAATGCTGCTGAAAAATGGCTATATGCCACATGCTGAAAAGGCCGTGATCACGTGAGCCACTATGATCCCACTTCAGGAGGTCGAGGCATCCTGAATGTGGAAGCCCGCCACAGGTGGTGTCGAGATGGCATACCTAGAGGTGTGCGGTTACCACGCCTATGCATTGTCGAAAGGGGGCAAGCTTAGGTGGGGGTACAATATCTGCCCACTGTCGAGGGGTCCCGAGGGGGCACACGGCAGGTGGAAGCCCACCGCAGTGAGGTCTGGACAGTGTCGGCCTATACTAAGGGTGTGAGGTTATTCCGTCATACTAGTGTCAACAGAGGACATTACTATGGTGGGAATAACACCTATTCTGTTATGCTGTTACATTATGTTATGCTGTTATATTCTATTACACTGTTACATTCTGTTAGACATGTTATTCTGATAATTCTGTCATGTTTATGTTGATGATTCTGCTACGTGTATTCTGCTGCATTCTGTTATGTCTGCGTTGGATGATTACGTGATGCATATTCTGGTGATTCGGTTATGCTGAATGTACTCTGATTTTATGCTGTTATTCAGTTTGATTAGAATATATAGTCTGCTGTTATGCCGTACCGTCAAGAGCAACGCTCGAGACGGTTTACACGAGATATTAATTAGCACGAGAATGTAGTAAGCAAGAGTAGTTCCCATGTCACATATTAATGTAGATAAAGCCGTTCAGATAGGCCAGATAATAAATGGTAGGGACTTTAGTATGTATGTTCACTATAGATCTCTGAGCGGCTTGAAGTCCGACATAATCTGATATACGATTCAGGAACTAAGGTTATTCCCACTGAGAACCTACCGTTCTCATCCCCCACTGTTTTATGACTTCAGGTACAGAAGAGGATGAATCTTATTTTGAGGATGCAGAAGAGCCGCCAGCTGAGCCATGAGCGGCTAGGAGATAGATAGATGGTTATATTTCGCCAAGGGCTTACTGAGTAGCATTCCAGTAGTCGTTGTGTTTTGATATGATGTACTTTGACTTATGTATTCAGGATTCCAGTTTATGTATATGTGATATATATTGTACTCACTATGTATACAATGATGTGACCTTGTATGGTGGACCCATTGGATGTATATTACAGATGCTAATTATGATAATGTTATCCGCTTTGTTATATTTGTCTTATTTCAACGCATGGCTCTATTTTAGTATTATGGTGACGCAAGCAAAAGTTTCAAATGGGTCCTTATTTTATTGAGCAACGACTATTTTCGAAAAATAACTATGGACTAAAGTATTCCGACCAGGTAGATAACAACCTAGTGAGCTTTGTTTACTACGTACGGGTAAACAGTTAGCTAGAGTGTTTCACAAACCATGTATTTTGAGGGTTTAAGATTAAGAAATAGAAATAGAGTGATATCTTTCAGTTTCCTTTTTGTCTTTATCTGTCAAATGCTAGTCGGTTTGATATCTTTATACGAAATTTTCATATAAAAGCGGTATTAAACACATTTAAAAGTGATATAAATAATAAAATTGATCAAACTAAATAACGTTTAGTAAATAAATGATTAAATTGATTTTTTTTTTAAAGAATGCATGGTCAAGCTAAGCAAATGAGTATTATCTCATGACCAATGAGGTATCTTGCCCTAAAAAAAATTTGTGATATATTTTTAGCTGGGGAAAATATTAGACATGGCCTTTGTTTTATCATCCATGTTAGGTTTTGTGTTTGTTTGGTTACTACTTATAATCCTCTAAATTTAAGTTTGTAATTTGGAACTAAAAGTTATTTTTTAATTTAAGTTTTGAATTTTATTTTACGTTTTTAATCTTAATAAATCACTCTATTTCTATTTCTTAATCTTAAACCCTCAAAATATATGGTTTGGGTTAGGATTAGGTTTAGGGCATACAGTATAGGGTCTATGGTAACGTTTATGATATTTGGTGAGGGTATAGGGTGGGGGTAAGGGTTAGAGTTTTTGGGTTGGGGTTAAAGGTTAGGGTTTTGAGTGTAGGGTTTGAGAAATAGCCCATATATTAGGGGCAAAAGGGTAAAAGACTGCAGGGGAAAATTCGCCAACAGGGGAGGCGATTTTAACATGAATTCGCCAACCCTGTTGGCGAATTTAGTGCAAAATGGCATTTTTTCTTGTGAAGGATTCGCCTGGCGTGTTGGCAAATTCAGGCCAAAATCGCCAGGCGTGTTGGCGAATCCTACGTCCACGCATGAGGCAGATTCCACGTCAGTCCAAACTGTGGTATATTGGTAATTAGTTTGAAAATGAGGATAATTTAGTAATTTCTTTAAACAGTAGTGGCAAAAGAGGAAAAAAGTCCAAAAAAACCATTTTACTTTTATATTAATCTTTCATATTATTTAAAAAATATATATAAAACCAAAATATAGTATGGCCCGAAAGGTGTTCCATGCTGCATTGTTGTAGTAGGAAAACGGCAGTGTCAGAAAGCGAACAAGGGCACAATCAAATTCCCCGCCAAGGCAAGTTTGGGAGGAGAATGGCAGAGAAGGAAATCCGAGTGCGTGCCCTAACCGGTGAATCCATCACTCTCCAAATCCCTCCCTCCATAACCGGCCATCGCCTCAAGCTTCTCCTCAACCACTCATTCCCACCCGCCAGCAGCTCCCCCAATTTCCACCTTTTCTTCAAGGCACGCACTCTCCGTCCTTCAATTTTGTTCCCATTAATCAGTTTTTAAGTAATGGTTATCTGAAACGTGTTTGGACTCTTTTGATTGGCACGTTTTGAATCATATATCCCCTAGTGAGACATGTTTTGATTCTTTTGTTTTTTTTTTTTTTTTTTTGGTACTCTTTAGTGAAACTTCAGTATCTTAATGAGTTTAATTTCTATGCATTGCACTCTCATCCAATCCTTTGCTGGCATATTGGTTGACTCTCACACCCATTGCCTAAAAGAGAAACCGCTTTTGCTGATATGGCAGCAAAACAGAACTGGATGACAGCACTGACTATGCATAGAGATTATACCCTATCTTACCATTATTTTTATCCCCTTGTACTACTAACTTCGAAATTCTTCTAATTCACTCTCTTCTGTGGTTGCTCAATTCTGGTTCCAGGGTGAAAAGTTGAGGCTGCAGGCTCAGGTTGGCTCTTACCCCATCCAGAACGGGGAGTTTATTGTCCTAGTTCCATTTGCTAAGAAGGAATCCAGAACTGGCTATTCAGACCCGTTTAAGGATTCTACAACTCCCTCGAATGTCTTTCATAGCGATTCAACCTCCAATCTTGCCGATTCCACGTGGTCGAATATAATGGAGGATTTGTCACATTTGCGAGGGACTACCGAGAGTGATGCCTCGAATGGCGGTAATGCTTCTAATTTCAAGATCGCGACATTTGCTTCTGAGCCAAGGAAAGAGAGAGTGGAGGAGGCCAGCTGTTCTCGGTCTCCAGAGGCAAAAACAATACGAGGCTTCGGTCTTGATAAGCAGATGGAGCTTCCATATCACCTCATTTTGAACACGCTGGATTACACTAGTGCTGGCGCTCTTGGCGAGCATAATTGCAAGGTTTTCTCGAAGGTTTTGGGGTCGGTGAATTGTTTATCAGACCTGACTCTTGGACACTGCAAGTTGCTCAGAAGAGCTCGTGTGATGGGAGGTGGAAGCTTGCGACCGTCTGTCGATGGTGGTAGCAATACATGCTTGTGTCCAGCGTGGTTGAGGATGGTAATGAAGGCATTTGCTTTCATGAACATCTTTAACGCGTTCCTTAATTTGCAGCATAGGAAAATGACCTCGAGTCTGCTGGAAGAAGCACTAAATCAGCTTGGAAAGTTTGGAGTCAAACTTGGTCTCCAGGACATGAAGCATCTTTCCATTATCTGTCCTCAGGTAAATTGCTTGATTTTCTTGTTCTTTTATTATTTATTTTATGATTTATTTATTTATTTCAAAAGGTCATATGTTATGCATGCTTATTCACCTCATGATTCATGCTGTGATGTTTGCGGTATGCCTATCGTGTACTAAGGTTGTAGGTATATAAAAAAAGATTGTTCTGCAAAGTAATTACTCCTTATTTAATACCAATGCCTTTATCTTCATTATTACCAAGTCTGCAATGGTGAACATTTCCAGCCTATTGCATTTTCCTGCTCTAATTTGTGGATTTAATCCATTTCAGCTAGTGCGTTTTGGAAATGACATAGAGAAGACAAGTTTTGGTGATGTCATTTTTGTCATTAACCATTCATCAAATGACAATGACCAGATGGAAGGCAATCCTAAAAAAGGTTTATTTATTAAGGATGTGTACTGTTGTTTTGTGATTCTGAAGTTTGCTGATATTCTGCTTGTCCATTTGATTAATTTTTTCTGTTTTGTTTGTCCTGTCTTGTTTAATAGCTCGCAGGTGGTTGTACATTTCAAAGATTGTCCGCACAATGAAGAGCAGAGATAGTTCTTTCCAAAATATTCTGTGGCGGGCTTTTGAACACTTGCTAGTATGTTTACTATATCCCGACAAATTATCCACTGTGGACCAATATATATGTACTGCAAAATTTGGCATTATTGTAATAATGATAGATGAATATTAGCATCTTAGCTGAACTTGGAGTGTAAAAATAAGTATGAACTTCGACTAACATTTCACTTGATAGTTTGGAATTACTATTTCTGGCAAGGATGAAGAATTTACTTACAAACAATTGTGTCCGTTATACTTTCGAGAAGGAATCTTTGTCTTTATCCTTTTTCTTTAAACTTCTGTCGGGATATTGTTGTTAAATTTTTGTGAGCAATAAAATTAACAAGAGAAAGTTATGATAAAGGTATGCCCTTTTTTTTTCTTCCTAATTCGAATCAGTTTTAAATTTGCAGAGAAAGTTAAGATGAGGTTTTTTTTTTTTTTTTTTTTTTCATTCTTTTTTATTTTTATTATTCTATATTCACAAATGTCACTAGTGAAAAATTGACTTTGTATGATCGGGCATGATAACTACATTAGTATGGTGGTTAATTCTTAATACCCAAGTTACTAGGTGTTAGTAGTGTGTAGACAAAGGCTGAAGCAAGCTAATCTAGCTGGCTCCCATTCAACATTAGTCACTAACCGAGATTAAATCTGTACACATGATATAATATCACTTGTAAGCACCAGATGCACATCATTCAGTAAATGCGAGTTTGTATTCGCTCTCTTAGTATCAGATATTCTGTCTCTCAACTTTCCATCAATAAAATAATTTTCTTTAGTTTTCTCGCACTCTCTTAATCTCTATTTAGATTCTGAGACTAGGAAGGATGCAACTTTCTTGCTGAAGGAACAATGCGTCAGTAATAATGCGCACTGATCTTGTTCGCAGTTTGTTTTAGGAGAACAGTTGGCTGTGGGAATTTCCTTGGAAGATTTGCTTGCAGTATTCAAAGACCGGGAATTTGTTGCCAAAGATAACAAACCAAAACGTGTAAAGAGAAGCTCAAATACCACAAAACCAGATTTGGACCACATTGGGGGTCATGTGTGTATTCATCTGTGTTAATTTTTGGTCTTCTTTATAATTGAAATTTACTCAAATGCAAGATCATAGAAATTGAAAGCATTAAGAACAACAAAATGGTGGTTTTCATATGTCAACAAAATTTTCTATTTCAAAGGTTCAACTGCAAGTTTTTTCGTTTTTGGTTGTCAATGCCGTTGTATCAGTCTTCTTTTTTCCCTTTTCATCAATTGCTTCTGTTATATGACAATTCCACATCCAACTCAAAATATGATAGTTTGGGTAAAATATCATATTCTAGATCTGTTGGGTGCATTATGTGTTTTATGTATCAAGGAAATTTCCAACAGATATTTGGTTTGGTATTTAAAGAGATTGTTCTAAAAATCTATTCCGTGTCTAAGCATATTTCTGGGTAATTAACATATGAATTTTGATAAATCATTACTTTCGTTTTTTGGCTTTTATCTCTGTGCTTCTCAGCCAACACAATACTTACATGACACTATGAATTTTCAAAGAGTCTGATTAGGGTAGACTGTACAGGATTGCTCTATATCATTTATCATTGGCTTGGCAGGACATCCGGTCATTACTGGCTGTGGACATGGTTGAACATCTTCAGAAAGGAATTGGATCTGAAGGACAGGTTTTTTCTAGTTTATTGTAACCTTTTTGGACTTTTGGCGCCATGATTTGCTGGATCTGCAACCACTAGTGTACTGTATAATAGACACTGCCAATAGTTTATTCTTGCTAAGTGCTGCATTATGAAAGTTTCGAGTTAATGCAGATTGTGCATGTCGAAGACATAAGCGCTAGAAATGCTATTTACGCAGAGATCCCAATTGAGCTATCCAAAAAAGTGAGATCTGCATTGAAGTGCATTGGAGTTTCCAAATTGTATAGTCACCAGGTACAGATTGAATATTTGCCAATGACTTCATATCTAATAGTTTCTCACTCTTGGAATCAAATAATTTCTTCTGTATAGTTTAGGCAGAGTCTATACAAGCCTCCCTTCATGGGAAGAATGTTGTTGTTGCTACAATGACGTCTAGTGGAAAATCTCTTTGCTATAACCTACCAGTTCTAGAAGTGTTGCTGAAGAATCCCTCATCATGTGCTCTGTACATATTTCCTACAAAGGTATGCTGCAGTCTATCATTTAATTTCTTAATTCTAAAATCTAAATGCTTGGAATTATATATAATCTCTTTCTAGTTTTTCTTGTTTTTTGGGGGTTGAGGGTTGGGGTTTGTTGTAATTAAATAAGGTAAATGTTTCCTGCATGCAGGCATTAGCTCAAGATCAACTAAGATCTTTGTTATACATGACAAAAGAATTTGATGTTGAGCTCAATATTGGTATATATGATGGTGACACTTCTCAAAGTGAGAGGACTTGGTTACGTGATAATTCTAGACTGGTAATCTTATAGCTAATTTCTCCCTTAGACTGGACAAACAGAGTACAGACGCAGATGAAATGTTCATTTAATATTATACTGCAGTTGATCACAAATCCAGATATGTTGCACATATCAATCTTGCCCCACCATCGCCGGTTTGGTCGGATTTTATCAAATCTAAGGTAACTCATGGAATATTTGGGAAACCATATTGATTCTATAGATTCTAATTATACTCTAGGTATTTATGAGGAATATTACTTATGGATTGTTATTCATGAGGTTTGTGGTAATCGATGAAACTCATACATACAAGGGAGCATTTGGATGTCATACTGCACTTATATTAAGGAGGCTCAAGCGACTCTGCTCACATGGTTTGTTAAGCTACAGGGAATGTTTATATATATGTGTGTGTGTGTGTGTGTGTGTGTGTGTGTGTGTGTGTGTGTGTGTGTGTGTGTGTGTGTGTAGAGAGAGACACACACACACACATACATATTTCTGTTTAAATTTTAAACGGCGATGTGAATATGTAGTTTGCTTCCATTTGCAGTATATGGAACTGTTCCTTCCTTTGTTTTTTCAACTGCAACTTCTGCAAATCCTCATGAGCATTGTATGGTAAGTACATGTCTTGGAAATAGTTAAATTATATACACTTAGTATTATATCTTTTTCAACATGGTTTTATTTATATATTTTTTAAATTGTGATGTAATTCAGAAACTTTTAGTACATATGTTTCATGTTGTCTTTTCTATGTTTGGATTATAATTAAGGTTGTTTCATAATTGCTATACTGGTATACCCAGATTGAACAATTGATTTCTTGTGTTTCAGGAACTTGCAAATTTATCGACACTGGAGCTATTTGAGAATGATGGAAGTCCATCTGCAAGGAAACTTTTCATCCTTTGGAATCCTATTCTGAGTCCGAAAGCTGTGAGTTGAAGTTCTAATGTTGTTATTAAGATATGTATCTCTTATAGTGTTCACTAAAGACAGATTTCTACAACCTAAATGTTGATGCTACCTGACCGCAGACACTGAAGAAAGCTCAGTCTACTATGGGTACTGATAAGTTGGCCGATGAAAGTGCTAATTTTGTTCGTTCAAGGTGACAATCCCCCTATGTATGGACTTAAATGATATAAAATTCAGAATATATATAGCCTTTGGTCAACTTGTGCGCTTCAAATAATGAAAAAACAGTTTCAGCTTTTTTAATTTGTGCAATGGACCAACTCTTCTCAAAGTTTAAGCTATTATTAGATGCAGGCCTAGGTTTTAACATATTTCTAACATGCCCCCTTGTGTAAAAGCCTTTTGGGGATAACAAGTATTGAAAGTTGACCACTTGGTTAGAGGCTCTAATACTATGTTAAGGTCCAAAAGTCTTTAAAAACTTAGGCTATATCATGTAAAAGCCTAGGAATGTTTATATACCTAATCAATGTGAAAATAACAAGAAGCGGATTTTTTTTCCCTCTTAAATTGTTGTTTTGCATATTAATAAACAAAGCGTTTTATGATAAGACATTTTGACGTCGTCTAATCTATCTAGCCAACCCCAACTAGTGGGATAAGACTTAGTCGTTGGCTTGTTGTTAATGGACAAAGTGTCTCTGGGATTTTCAGAACAGTTTCTATAAATTTAGAGTAGTAATCATTATAATTATCAAATTTAGTGCACATCAAATCAACTTAACATGCCTAATAAATAAGGAGTGGTGAATAGTGATGATGATTAAGAATTCTACACATTCATCTTTAGCGTTTATAGTATTTTAAGTATTTTTAGTTTGAATGCCCTATTGTTATTTTTGCAGCCCCATTGTGGATGTTTCTCGCCTTTTTGCAGAAATGGTTCAGCATGGTCTTCGCTGCATCGCATTTTGTAAATCCAGGAAACTTTGTGAGCTTGTCTTATCTTATACGTATGTCAAATCTAATTTATGTACTTGTTTAGTTCAGTAGAATTAATATTGTGATCTCATTGTTTGCTTTTCCTAGATTCTATGTTTGTTATCTGATATCTGTTTTTGAATTCAAGATTATAAATTTGTTATGTAAGCCAGACGCTTATGCAATTGAATCACTGTAAATTATGTAGATGTGAGATTCTTCGTGAGATGGCCCCGCATCTGGTCGATTCCATATGTGCATATCGTGGTGGCTACATTGCAGAGGTCAACTTTTTTCCCTCTTGCTTTAAAAATAGGCTTTTATATGTGTCAGTGTGCGCGCGCATGTGCATGGATGCATAATTTGTCTTACTGTCTAGAAACGTTATCGTAATGTAATAATAGTATAGTTGATGTACTCGGGAACTGCAAGCTGCTTAAAGTAAAATGTTATTGCCTACCAGAAAGAAGCACCCAAGTGCAATGATTTAATCCTGACTTTAAGTCCTTGCTTTATGTGGTCTTCAGTTTTGGTCTTTGCCTTACTTTTATCATTGCCAAATGTCAATTATTGATATGTTCAATGTGGTATTATGTGCTACACTTTGGTGCATTTGTGTGGGTATCCCACATTTTTTAGGACATCTGTTCAAGATATGAAGCTGCTTTGGGATAGCATTAGACATATGGCTTCCATATGCATAATGCACATGTCCGTTTTAAAGGGATCTACATTACAGATGTGTTGAGGGAATGAGCAGTTTGATACAGAGACGTAGTTTGTCCCTTCATGTTTGCTTTTGATTTTCTTTTATTTTAAGGAGGATTTGTTTTATTTTTTTACTTTTTTAAATCTTTTCTGTTTTTATCATCCTCTTCTTTCTTTAATAAGTTTCTTCTGTAAATAAAAAACTGTCATAAGCTGGGATAAATGGAATACTGTGAATTGTGAATGCTGCCAGTTAGGGACTTGGTATAAATGATCTTTAGATTCATTATTCACTCCATGCAACATACGAACTAGAAAATTTTCATGGGCTCCAAGACCTTGAAATCTATTGTCCCTGTTCCTAAGTTGGTGTGATCTTCTGTGTTGTACCTTCTTTGCTACAAATTTTTTTGTTGATGAACTGTCAAAAAGTACAGTGCTTTTGTTGTCTTGTGCTCCAGGACCTGAAAATCTATTTTTCCTATTATTGGTTTGATGTTCCTGTTATCTTATGTGATGTATTTTCTAAGCTACAAATTGGTTTATAGACAAATTGTCAGAGTACAATGCTTTTGTAGTGCTGAGTTTTTGTTACCCCTTGTATCCTGGCTACACCCTTTGATATAGTCCATTTAATATTGTCAGCCTCATTTAAAAGCTCTAATCGCTGATTACTTGTTTCTCCTCGCTTTCCACCCTTATTATTCTGTTGCTTTAATGGCTTGCTACTTTCCAATTTTCAATTACCAGCTGTTGAAATTTTTTCACAAAGTGAAGGAATTATTTCTACTGACATTAAGAATGAAGATGGAGAAGTTTTAGTAACTGTAGAAGTTAAAGGAATTACTTATACATGCAATTCTATGAATGGGGACTATAGTGTACTTGGGAGTTTATCCTATTTTACGGATGAACAAAATTGTACCTTTTGCTGCAGAATTCTAGAACCCAAGGTAAAGAAAGAGTTAAGAATATGGACAATGGTAAAGCCGCTGGGTTGGATAATATATCTATTTTAGTATGGAAGTGCATAGGGAGCAATTATACGTGGCTTATTAAGCTGTTCATTGAGATAATAAGGTCTAGGAAAATAACGTATGAGTGGATGAGAAGCACTTTGATCTCAAATTTACAAGAATAACAAAGTCATACAAAATATGTAAACTAGAGGGATCAAACTCATGAACCATACTACAAAATTGTGGGAAATAGTGAGAGTAGCTTGAGATGAGATCTCCATATCGGAGTTGATTTTATGATTGGGAGGTTTAGGAAACAATAAAACTTTGACATGGTCTCTGTTGATCTGAAAAAGTCCACGATAAGGGAAGGAGTGGCAAGAAGTGCTATGGAGTGTGAAAGGCTTTAATGAAGAAAAAGGTGTTTATTACATATATTGATCTATATTGAGCAATGCCTAGTTTTTAACTCCTAGAAGAGTAATGGAAGATTTATCTATAACAACAGTAGGTGTTCACCAAGGGTTGACTTTGACTTTGTACTTGGTACC
The DNA here is from genome assembly GCA_003254905.1 of Nissolia schottii. NCBI lineage: Eukaryota > Viridiplantae > Streptophyta > Magnoliopsida > Fabales > Fabaceae > Nissolia > Nissolia schottii. Next base: position 120,207 of record QANU01085883.1, on the reverse strand, counting down.
AGATGTACTCACTAGTCATGTTCATAAGCTAGAACCTCAGTGCATGATGAGGATGATATTAATCATGGTTGATTAATTTTGTGAAAGAGTATATTTTCAACTTTAGTAGTGGAGAGTACTTTTGGAATCAAACGATTTTTGATTTAATAAGAGCAAGATAGATTATGTGATATGCAAGTCTAGTAAGATATGAGTCAACAATCTTTTGGAACTGAAAATTGGGTATCGTATAATACCACAAGTTGCTGGTTTGGTTTTGGTATTTTGGATTCATTCTATAGTTTGATGGGAGGATAGATGGGGAACATGTAGATTCAAACTAGATGGATGAAATGGAGAAATGCTTTAGACTTGAATTTGTGCTCCAACATGACTATTTAACTTGAGAAAATTCTACCAGACAGTGACTTGACCTGCAATGCTTTGTAGTAATTAATTTGGGCAGTGTAGTGCCAACGAAAGCAAAACATAACTGTGTTGAGACTAGAATGAAGTGGACATATAGGAAAATATAGGATTACGAATTGTCATGGACCATCTCTTCAAAAAGCTTAAGTTGTTGAGCCTCTGATTTTATATCTACTACACCCGTAGTAACACCCCTACTAGATGTTTACACTATAGTCGTATAAAAGGCTCACAGGGTTGTTAACTACTTCGGTTGGGATACTTCTAGCCCCATATTTATCTTTGAAAATATTTTCTTATTGAAAATATGGACCAATTTTAAAACTTTTTTCCTTTCTTTATTAAGTCATAAAATATGAGCCATGCGTATTTGAGAAGGCATACACATATAAGCAAGTGATAGAGTCTACCAGACTTAAGCGTTTAATAACATAACGGTTAAGTGATCATAACAAACTCATAGAGAACATAATATATATTTATACATACATGTCCAGAAACAGTTACACATTTGTTTATAATTACATATTACAATTACTGCACTTAAGAGCTAATGACATAACTAACCCATTAAGCTAATACAAAATACAAAATGTCTAAAAGTCATGTCGTGTAGTTCTAAACTATAGTCCTATTGCTTCCCTAGGACCTGTTGCCTCCAAGGCTCTTCAGTCGTCCTATGATGCCTCCTCCGCTCTGGCGTACCCGTCGTGCTCGCCTGGAATCATAAATGAGTGGGGGATGGGAACGTCGCGTCCTCAGTGGGAATCCTAGGGCAATACTATTCGTTTTTGCTTCAATTATGATCCAGGCCACTCAGGACATCTCTAGGTGTCGAAGTATATTAAGTTCCCTACTTATTATTATTATCCATGCTAGTCCTTAGTAGCTTTATCTAATTTACTAGGTGACTGAGTATTCTCTAATCTTTGCATTACCTATCATGGGGAACTTATCGTGCTTACTAATCCTATTCGCTTTAGAAACGCGGTGTCATACTTAAGTACCTCATAACCTTGTAGGGCCGTCTAGTGAAACCTTTTCCACTTGACGTATCCTTAATGTATACATAAATAGTATAGTCATACACATATATCACACTTCTTGAAACTAGTCCTTGATAATTCTGCAAGTAGAACAGTGCCCATTCATGCAAGCCACCTACCTACAGGAATACTGACCATCCCTTCCCTGCAAGCCACCTACCGATAGGAAAGTGAACATTTCTGCAAGCTACCTACCTACAGGAAATACTGACTGCCCCTTCCCTGCAACTCACCTACTGACAGGGAAGTGAACATTCCTACAAGCTACCTACCTACAGGAATACTGACCATATCTTAACCATATCTTCCTTGCAGACCTCAAATCCCTCAAGGAAGTGGTCATAAGAGGGGATTTCCCTATTTCATATAACTATGTTCTTATCTTTAAGGTATTCCGAGTCCATTGTGGCCGGAACCTTCTTAAGATATCACATTTTCCCTAAGATTCATTTATGATCTTTACAGTGTTAGGTGATCAACTTCTAGTCATCTACGGTTGTCCTACAGCCCTAGTGACAACCATTACCTCATGATGCATAATATCATATGCACAACTCATAATATACAATTATCGCATATATTCGCCAGGCATAAAAATAAGGTGAGGTAGTGCTTGTCGGGATATTCGTAGACTCTTACATTTTTTTTCTTTAGAATTTTGTTTATAAAAAACCCGAAGGGTCCAAGACCTCACCCAGAAGTTTTTGATAGCTCTAAGCTCATTTTTCACATCTGTAAACCCAAATTTTTACCCCAAAGTCCTAAAATTACAATTTTACCCAAAAAACCCAGTTTTCTTCGGAATTTTAGTTATCAAAAACCCGAAGGGCTCAAGACTTCACCCAAAGGTTTTTGATAGCTCTAAACTCATTTTTCATGAAAACAAACCTAGATTTTCAGTCCTAATACCCAAAATGGCAGTTTTGCCTTTATTTGCCCAAAACGTCGTTTTTACTCATTTTGTTCGAGAAATTCATCGGGGGTTTCAAAAATCATAAAACTTAACACTCCCACTAGATTTTTCATGTAGAACCCGAAAATGATGTTGGTGTTTCATGATAAAAATCTCAGCCCATAGTTTTCACTCAAACTCCCTCTTTTCATATCCCAAACCTAAGCATACAAAAATTCCGACAAATCACAGGTAACCACCAGTAGTTTTCCAGACAACAACAACATCATAGACAACATATACCTAACAATATTTATACATAAACATGCACAGACCACATCAAGAGTGGTCACCAAGAGTTGCCCACATCATACATACACATAGCACATACATATTATATTTTCTAACACACAACATACAACACACATAGATCACCAAGGTGGTGAATTAGCCAAGGTTTACCCACTTTCCAAGAGAGTTGGTGTTGGTGAGAAGAGCTTGAGGTGGAGTCCCAAATGGGCCTTGAGATTCCAAGGTTGTTGTCACCTTCCTTCAAGATGGAACTTGAGAATGGAGACTAGTGGTTGTTTGGTTCTTGTGAGGGGAATGAGGTGAGTTTTTCTTGGTCACTAATGGGAGTAAATAAAGAGATAAAGATGGTGGTGTGTTGGCCTTGGGTGGGTTCAGTTCTCTCTTGGTGAAGACGGAAACAAGGATGAAAAATGGAGAAGTGAATGGAAGCACAATGGCTATGGCTCTTAGTCTTGAAAATGATCAAAGAGAGGAAACAAATTGAAGAAGAAGATGGACTGCTGATTTGCTACGGGTGTGTGTGTGATTTTAACAAATGAATGAAATAAATAAAAGAAAAGGAGAATAGTGTAATAGTGTTGCATAGTAGAAAGTATGGGTTAAGGTAGTGTGTGTGTCAGGAAGGTAAGGTGAGTGTAAGAGAGTTGGTGAGGGGCAGCAGTGTGGTGAGCTGATTTTTTGCTCCAAAAATTGTTACGTGTTTGGTCGTTAACTATCTGTATACGTGTATGACCACGTACGCAGAAATTTAACGGATATCGTAAAAATTATCTAAACATAAAAATGCTATATTCTAACTGTTCTAATAAGGAATTTAAATTAATCCAAGGTACTCGTAAATTTTCTTTCGTAAAAATGTGCTTTATGGGTACCTTTGATACGTAATTAAATTCTGGCAACGATCGAAAATTGATCCGAATCTCGTAAAATTCGGCGAGACCGCAAAACCATTATTTTGACTGGTATTTTTAGAAAATAAAATTTTTGATTTAATTTTCCAGTCTAAATATATGGCTCGTATTTTTATTTATTATGTGAAATCCTTCCTAAGGAAAAAGTGGGATGTCTTGAAGCATGAACAATGCATAGGTTCACATACCTTGTGATGTAATTCAACTTTTTCATTTAGAAGAATGGGGTGGTAATGATTAAACTCCAGACCACTCTGATACCATGTTAAAAACCTTCTGAAAGTTTAAACTATTTGGTAGGGGCAGATGAATGACTTTATGTCTAACAGAAAAGTTTTAGAGTGGTAGGGGCAAATGAATGACTCTATTGAGGAAAAGATGACAAAAACTCACCTAAGGTGAATTTTAGTCATGTGAAAAGATAACCAATAAGCCTCAATTAAGAAGAGAGGCTAATGTAAAACATAAAAGGAGTAGAGGAAGATGGACCTTAGTAAACATTATAAAAGATCTTGCTTTAAATGGTTTTATTGAAAAATTGGTGTTTACTGGAGCTCGGTTAATCCATGTAGCTAAGATCATTTTGTTGAACAAGACTCAGTTGTTGTTAACTAAGGAGATATACCCTTCAACTCCTTGATTAGCTTGTCTTTGCTTTCTTTATTGAGATGTACCATTAATTTTAAAGTGGTTTCAATGTGGAACTTGGCATTGTTTCTTGGATTGTTCTGTGTTTAGTCTTAGTTCAATCTTTTTCTTCCCCTTAATTAATATATACTAACGAAGCACAAAAGGAATGAAATACATGTCAATATGAATTTGATTCTTGTTTTGGACATTTCCCATTTCAATTTGTTCGTATTGGTTATTCTTTTTCGTTTGATTAATGGACTGATCAATTTTGGTCATCATATGGTTCCAAGGGACTTAATATTGGCTTCTCATTGACAGGAAAGAAGAAAAATAGAGAGTGCATTTTTTGGTGGTAAAATTTGTGGTGTTGCTGCAACTAATGCTCTTGAGTTGGGCATTGATGTTGGAGAAATTGATGTGACTCTGCATCTAGGATTTCCTGGTAGTATTGCAAGGTATTGCCACCGTTGACTTGGATCCCCAATCTAATTCAACCTTTAGAATAGCTTTTTTTTGCGTGTTGGAACTAGAAGTGGAATTTAATAATAATATATTTGAAGAATGCATTTACATAGGAACTAGCTACTTTAGTTTTCCAAGATCTTTTATTTTGAATTCAGCTCCTAATGTTTCTCTCCGGAGCTGTTTCTCAATCAAATCAACCCCCAATATATAAGTATCATCCACAGACACAAGTAGAATACTATGTTGTCCTTTTCCCTTTCTCAATGCAATTGGAAAATCATCTAGGTTAGGCTCACAAATATTAAGAGGATTGTTATCTATGTCAAGAATAGAAGGGCTAGTATCTTTAGTATAGTACTTACCATAAGTCCTAACTCTTGGAAGTCATAGTTATTGATAGCGCCGCTATAGCGCACTATCGTGGAATAGCATTGCGGAGAGGAGGTGCGTTGCATCAGGAAGGAAGGTTGTGGAGCGTTTTGCTATCGCTGCCGTCGCAGCCGCTATTGCGGGCAACGGAGCGCGATTTCAATCTACGGGAAATGATGCATTTTGCCCTATTTTTTTTTCGTTTGCCACTGAAAATAAAGGGTTCTGTGGGATTTCCAACCTAATATTCTATACATTTGGCTCCAAAACTCTCATTTTCTCTCGCGTCTCTCTGTTTTCCCTTTTCCGTATCTGTTTCGTGTCTCTCTGTTTGTGTCTCTTTGGTTCGCGTCTCTCTGTTTCCAACTCCGGTGGCAGCTTCAGGCGGTGACGTCTCTGCTACCGGCACACTCAATAACCAGAAAGGTTTTTCATCTTCTTCATCTTTGCTTCCGCCTCTCTGGCTTCTTGCTCTGTTTTTTTTCCTCACATATTTCTTTGTTCTTTTCTTCTTTCTTTATGAGTTTCATTTGTTTCTGTGTGTGTTTTGTTCAATGTTCTATTTTTTGAAACCTTAACCTAAACCCTCATTTTTTTCTCTCAGTTCAATGTTCTGTTTTGTTCAATGTTCTATGTATATGTATGGTATATATATTGCACATTATTATATATATTAATTCAAATAGTGGTCATCCCGCTCCCGCTATCCCTCTATAGCCCTTTTTTGGGGTTGGCCACTCCACGCCGCTATCCGCGATCGATAACTATGTTGGAAGTTTATGTTGTGCCAATGCAGGTTTCCTTCTCATTTGATACAATGACATTGATGCATCGGGTCTTTCTTTAGCTGCTTTAGGTGGATCATAATATGGTGTTATGTGGAGTTGGATGGTGAATAAGAGGGAGTTTGCAAATTTTGTGCAGATAGGAGAGTAAGCAATGACTTAGGGGATAAATGACTCAGCTTTCGAAAGACTCCCGCTGAAGCTGAGGATGAGTAAAGAATGACTCGAATTTTGAAAGACTCCCCCTAAAGCTGAGGATGAGTAAAGAATGACTCTGCTTCATTAAAAGTGACATCTATGGAAACAAAGAATTGATGACTTGATGGGTGAAAACATTTAGTGAGTATATGGGTTCATAGTGTTCATCCTAAACCCTAAACCCTAAACCCTAAACCCTAAACCCTAAATCTTCAACTCTTGAGGGATTGAACTTGTTTATCCTTTTAGAATGAATGAATGAATGAGTATGTAATCCAATTCCTTTATCAGCATCATGAAGAGCTAAGTTACACAAGAAGCTTCAATGCTACCTTTTAAAGGGGCTGAATATCCATAGTTCACCCACCAAGGTTTTGGATCTGTCTCCCACCTATCTTCAATTGAACCAAAATTTGAAAACATATGTAACTAATGAGAATCTAGAGAACTCAATAGCAACCTTCTTCCTATCCTTAGAGTCAGAAAAGTATTTTTTAGACACTTGTTTCTCTTTGTAGAAATTTCTTCATCTTGATGAGGAACAAATCTATTTGGAGCTTCTTGAAGCCATTGTGGACTAAAATGCCTGAACAAAATAAAGTACATGTTACTTAATAAAATTCAATAACTATTTTAATAAAATATAAACTTACTTTGGGTTCAAAGAATGTGACATGTAATGGAGTGGGATATTGCTCTTAGTCTGTCTATCAACGAGCATAGAATGAATCCATTAATAGAATGTCAAGTACTCATTTCCATTCTTCGCATCATGCCTATAAACAGCTACTTTCGTCTTTTCTATCAAAGATCCCCATGTATCATATACCAAGTGAATAGTAGGAGCATGCATCACAAATGCAAAGTATTTCATAAATTGGATTTGTGAACTTGATTAGGTAGTCAATTTTATCCCACCACAGATAATCTATGATAAACCTTTCACAGGTGCAGCATTCTGCTAATCATCATCTCTGTAAGTGTTCCATTCTTGACTAATCACCATTTCCTGCAAATCCCGTTTTTGTTAATTTGAACCTTTTCAACATCACTATGATAGATGCAAATCTTGTGTCAACAATAACTAGAAATTTCAATGACATAATCACATTAAAGATGGTCAATCTCAAGGAATGGTTCATGGTGAAATATCTTTTAAATGAAACATCATCAACTATTTTTGTGATGCAATGACACTCAACATATGCAATATCATTCTTTTTGGTATTCTTTGTGGTTCATATATTCTTCAAGGCTAAATTGTGCGCTGTGTACAGTTTGTAATATTAATTAGATGAGATTTTGATTTTTTATTTATTTTTATGTTGCAGTGTGCATTGTGCACGCAGTAATGAAAATGTGACTCAGATTCACTATACCTGAGAATATATGTTCATAGTGAACAATTTAGCCTTAAAGAGTATATGTGTTGTGCAGAATACCGGATAGAGTGAAGTTACATATGCCGAGTGTCATTGGCGAACACAAATAGCTGAGGATGTTTCATTTATTAGAAATTTTATCATGAACCATTCAATGAAATTGACAATTTTTAATGTGTTTGTGCTTTCAAAATTGTTGCTATTACTAACACAAAATTTGCGTCAATCATGGTGATGTTGAAAATGTTCAAACTCAAAAAATGGCCTTTGCAGGAAATGATGATTAGTTAAGAATTACTTATAGAGATGATTATCATCGGAAAGTTGCAACTATGAAAGGTTTTATCTTTTTGATGGATGTGGTTGGATGAAATTACATAATCAATTTTATTTATTAAATGCTTCTGAGTTTGTGACAAATGCTCATAACTTTCACTTGGTATATGATATGTGGGAAAAAATGATAGAAAAGGTGAAATTAGCTTTATAAACATGCAGGAAAGAGAGAATGAGTACTCAACATTTAATGGGTGGTTTCTATGCCTATTGATAGATGGACTAGCTACTCATAGGAAATAAATACAGATTCTTATTTATTGTAAAGAGTTGTTGCAATCATTAGCATATGCATATAAATAGTCTGCATGCAATTTATACTCAAGCAATTCAGAAAATCTTCTTTAAATCCTCTAAACCTTTCTCAATTCTCAAGCTTGTGTAATTATCTAATGTCCTTTGAATTGCCTTCTAAATTGCCTTCTAAATATTTTATACTTTTAGCTTGTGGCAACAAGCTGGTAGAGGTGGGAGGAGAGATAGAGCGTCTCTTGCTGTCTATGTTGCATTTGGTGGGCCCCTTGATCAATACTTCATGAAAAATCCTAGGAAGCTGTTTGAAAGATCGATTGAATGCTGTCACATTGATTCCAAAAACAAGCAGGTTTTATCTTGTAGACCTATTCTTCTATAAGATTATTTGTATCGAATTTTAGCAAATGGAAGGGTTTGTGCTTATCATGACAGACTTTGTTCAGGTTCTTGAACAGCATTTGGCCTGTGCAGCGCATGAACACCCTCTCAATGTGCAGTATGATCAGCAATACTTTGGTTCAGGCTTAGAAAGTATTTTAAATTCTCTAAAAGCTAGAGGATACCTGGCTTCTGATCTGTCATCTGATTCTTGTAGAATATGGAACTACATTGGTCCTGAGGTATGTTGGAATTTTGAACAAATTAGGTTTCATGTCCATATGTTGTGTTTGACTTTGTTATTGTTGATCGTTATAAAATATTTGGAAATTGTAAAATTACTATTATTTTTTCATGGCACCTTCTCTTTTTCAGAAATTACCTTCACATGCAGTCAATATCCGAGCAATAGAAACTGTAAGATACAGTGTCATAGATCAGAAGAAGAATGAAGTCCTTGAAGAGATAGAAGAAAGCAAGGCTTTCTTTCAGGTAGTGACTTCTTTAGAATTCTGATATATGCCGCAAAAGGATGTTCCTACCTCAGTATATTTATGTTTTACTTGATTCAGGTATATGAAGGTGCTGTGTACATGCGCCAGGGGAAAACTTATTTGGTTGAAAAATTAGACCTATCGAACAAGACTGCTTTCTGCAAAGAGGCTGATCTGAAGTTCTATACAAAGACTCGAGATTACACTGATATTCATGTCGTTGGGGGTAATATTGTATGTCATCTGCATCTGTTTGATAGTGATCCTTTGCATTTCCATTTTAAGTTATAGCATATAGCTATAATTAATATGGACATGATTTGTTCTTTTTCCTTAGATTTGTGCTAGTACAAATTGACTGCACAGGTACACAGATCCTTTGGAAAACTAATTGTGATTTGTTATTAAATATTGGATCGGGCCTGAGTGTTAGTAAAATGAAAAACTACATGCTCAATGTGCTACAAGTAAAATGAAAAACTACATGCTCAATGTGCTACATAAATCAGGAGAATAAATTACTTAATTTAATTCCAGAAATTAGGAATAGTTTACAGGAAATATTCCGTAGATTCATACAAACGCCATCATTTGTGTTAAATTTGAAGTAATGCTTCCAACTTATTACAGCTGGATAATGTTATTAAAGTCAGGTGTTTTAAAAACCCATGTTTATTGTCAGGCTTATCCAGTAACGGTTCCCAACATGCTTCCGAAAACAAATGCCCGTGCTCATGTATGCAAAGTAACAACTACATGGTTTGGTTTTTATCGTATTTGGAGAGGAAGCAATCAAATCTTTGATACTGTTGACCTAGCTCTTCCTCAATATTCATACGAGTCACAGGTGGATTTGACCACTTTTAGGATTTAATTTTTGACAACTTTCTTTTAATTATTTTTTTGCTACATCTGTGTTTGTTTTTCCTTGATATGTTCTTTGCCTCTAAACAGGCAGTTTGGGTTCCCGTGCCACAGTCTATAAAGGAAGAAGTACTCAATCAAAATTATGATTTCCGTGGAGGTTTACATGCTGCTTCACATGCTGTTTTAAATGTAGTGCCTATGTAAGTTACTTATAAATGTTAATTTTAAACCTTTGGCATCAGCATGATATACAAAACTCTTGCATTGAAATTCTAGATTATTGTTCAAATACTTTGCCTTGGGAATAGATCCTCTCATTTTAAATATGGTCATGTTTGGTCATGTTATGAAAGAGAAACACAAAGATTTGAATTGGGTCCTACTAATTTTAAGAGGGTTTGTTAGGTCGTGTTTGGGACCCAACACTCAAGAACAAATAATAAGGATTGGATAAGTAAAATAGGATATTATTGAATAAAAATCAAGAGGTTGGTTCCTCTTCAAGGGCTGGTTTCCTTAATAACTCAATAAAAATCCACACCCTAACCTAAGGAGGATACTCCTATTTATAATAGTTTTTATTCCTAATTTAACTCCTAAATGACATTAAGATAATAACTAGATAAATGCTAACAATTAAAAATAAACTAATAAAGATAAAAGGATAAACTAACTAGCTGCTTCATCCTTTCGGTTCCGCCTAGAATAAACTTTCCATGTTAAGGGCTTATCTTTTATCCTAACAGGGTTCCACTGGTTTAAAATGATTGTCTTTCTCTCTCAAAACATGACTAAACATGATCATATTTGGCATGAGAGGATCCGTTCCCCTTTGGTTTTGGTGTTGGAACATATGCTAAGCTCTTTTGTAATTCTTTGTTTTAATTTTTAAATATTCTTGCATCTAATGTTTTGTCATTTCCCTTTCAATAGGTATTCGTAAAATTAAAGTAAATTGCAAGTTACAACAAACTCTCCTGAAAATGTTTTTATCCATGTTGTTACTATTATTGTTAGCTTATTTGTATTATTTTTTTCACCAAGATTATTATTAGTGTTATTATTATTCCACCAGAAGACATACAAGTTTTGGTAAAAGCTTTCGACAAAAGAGGTCTTCGGATCTGCATGTAGTATACTACTGTTAGCATCGAGGATTTTTTGCGGTATAATTGTTACTTTTCATCCAAGCACGATTTTGGTTGCTCATTGTCTGTTGGTACCTGTTAGAATCTGTAATTAATGTAATTAGGATGCGTTAGAATCTTTAATTAGGAAAATCATATATTTGTGAATATTCTTATATTTATGTGCATTTTCTTTTTCAGGAATACATATTATCTGTATTTATTTATTACATGGAGTCTATATACTCCAGCTTCCACTGTGTTGCTGAAACACATGGAATTCATGTCTTTCTCTCCGCTTGCAATTATTTAATTGCCTTTACCCATTTTAAACATAAAATTCATTCAATTGTCTCTACCCAATAGCTTAAACTTTTGGGAGAGATGGTTTTTTATGGTACCCTTGAAATGAACTATGTATGAAATTTTGTGTGAATGAAATTGTAAAAGATAATCATTGCGTAATTTGTTGATGTGCATGCGGATGCTTCCTTTTTTTGGTGTGATTCCTATTAGTTATGTCTATAAATTATAATGCATTTGCATGCAGACATATAACATGCAACTTGTCTGACTTGGCTGCTGTGTGTCCAAATCCCCATGATAGCCGGTATTACCCAGAAAGAATTCTAATATACGATCAACATCCTGGAGGGTCTGGAATTTCAGTACAGGTGAATAACATGAAAAGTTTAGCAGATAAATTTTTGCTTATTTTCTTTTTATTTTTCCTTAATACCTATCGGATTCCTTGGTGGTTTTGGATGATAGTTATGATGATGGTAGTTTATGGAACAACAATCTTCCCAAGTGCCAATCAATGGCATTACTTTCTCCTCACATTAATGTTTTTGGAATGCTTGATAGGTTCAACCCTGTTTCACAAAGTTCCTGGAAGCTGCACTAGAGCTTCTCACGAGTTGCTGCTGCTCGGCAGAAGTCGGTTGCCCTAATTGTGTTCAGGTCTGGATCAAATATATATTTTTCAACTGAAAGTAATACTTCCGCCCTCCTTCCAAAACTTCTAAGCTATTTTTTGTCAGGAAGAAAGAGACTAGTAGTTTGAGTGACAGTTTTATTTTGTACATTTAAATTGCATCCAGTTTTTGCATTTGCAGAGCTTTGCTTGCCATGAGTATAACGAGGTTTTACACAAGGATGCAGCCATTATGATCATCAAGGTTGTTATTGGATTGAACTTCATTTTTTTTTTTTTCAATAGATTATTGCAATTCCAATTTCACTTTGGTGACCAGATGTGTTGTCCATTCAGGGTGTTCTGGATGCAGAGACAATTTAAGGAATGTGCTGTCTATCCTGAAGTCTGTTTGGGAGTTCGCCATTTTGCTGAATTGTTTTTATAATAATAGCAGCCTGTTAAGTGTTACCTGCCACTTGAGTAGAGTTACGGGAGTTTAAATAAGGGATAAAAAATTTCACTCATCATTTACACAATTTGGGCCATTGATATATACACTTTTCTGAGCCTCTATCTAATGATGCTGGAAAACTTTTCAATGTACTTTAACATTTTCTCCCTGTGAAGAATTTTTAGTGTCAACTACAATATAGAAATTCATTGATCTTACGCTTGCATATGTATTTGCGCCAATTCCTCTGAAGTAAATAGGATTTTTTTTTTTGGGTAGTATAAGCAAAGAAAACCAAAAAACAAGGATCAGTTGCTGCAGCACGCATGTCCTGCTGCAGCAACATTACAATATCAGCAGGTGAAAAGGCAAATCAAGAAAATCAGCAACCAACTCAACCCCTCCCTTTGCAAGCTCATCAGCAACGGCATTCGCTGATCAAAGAACATGCAAATATTCACCTTCCAAGACCGAGCAACCAATTTCCTAATTTCATCAAGCAAGGAATCTAATAATGGACCGAACATAGAAGTGACAATAAATCCCATGGCAGTCATGCATTTCGTCTCTCCACAGATTTGCCTCGCACCCGAGTTCCAAGCCATCTTCAGCCTATTGTTGATGGCAGTAAGCCCCATAAGAGTCACGTCCATGGAGGTCGTTGTGATGACACCCTGTCTTTAGAAGGGCGCTGTAGCGACATGGGCCATGCAGTGTTCCTGAAAACCCTGGCGACGCAACAACACATAAGAGGAGGAGATCCTCCTCCTCCTATAAATAGAGACCCCCAAACAGAGCTAATTGCTAATTCCTTCATAGTTTTTAAGGTTCTACCCAGTGCTAGGACTTTTTGGCTCAAGCTCTTTTTTTGAGGACACAATGTTCTCCCTTAGAGAAAGTAGTTAGCATTTTTAGGGTGGCTTAGGGTACTAGGCCCCTACGCCACTATTTTGGTAGTGGTAACGTTGTGGCAGTCCACGACTGTCATGGTGATGTCGATTTGCCATAGCGATGTCGATTAGTCGTAGTGATGTTAGTTCGCTACTGCGACACCCTACAGTAGTAAGTTTCCTTCAGTTATAAGTTTTCTCATGGTGGGGTGTTTGTTGGCCAACCTAGGTGCCAATGCTACGCCGCTCAGAGCTCCTAGTGCAGTGCTCCTTAGTCGTCGTCCTTTCCAGGGGAGTGGAGGTGTCAATGCCTCGATGATGTGTCACATTAGTGTTTTGTCAATCGAGTTAGTTGAGTTTTACATGTTTTAGATATTCAGTCAATTATTTATTTATTGATTAGTTATGTGATTAATTAATTAGTTCAACGTTTATTTATTTATCTAGTTAATTAGTCAGTTAGTTAACTATTTATTAACTTAATTATATGCTCAGTGTTGCCTACACGTGTAGGCTTAGGCAGAGACCTATATAGTTAGTTATGACACGATAAGATTTGACCAAACTTTCCATAATTAGATAGTAACATAGGTTATACAAATATATCAATAAAAGTAGTGTACAGAAGTCGTAGTTAGATCACCCCGATAACAAATATCATAATCCAAGTGTCCCATGTGAATCTTAGGGTAACAGACTCAGAATTTCATAATTAACTTAGATTAGTTGTATAAGATCAATACCCTAGCATGAGTCCATCATACTCAGTAAGTCTTGTCCCCGTTTTAGCATATCCACAAACTCAGTTACCCAATATAGTCCCCACAATCAACTAGTAGTCCAATAGCAGTGATCATTATGAACACATTAGTCTAGTTAATAGTTTCAAGATAGTAGCCATTATAATAATAACCATCAGTAAATCCTCGACAGTTAGTCTGACGTAGTAGCCACCTTATTTTGAGGTCATAATAGTTAACTCAGCTAGTATCCATCCTTAGGGGTCATCCAGGAAACCATAGTCAACCTTAGCAAGGTAGTTAGCTAGCACAGTAATACTTACCAGTACCCCATCAGTCAAACTATGCAAAGGAAGTATCTAATTGAGCATAGACGCCATGAACCCACAATCGCTGTAAGGATAGTTCACTGGTCAAGCCATGTTCATTAATAGTTAATTAGAATAGGATAGCTAGCGTAACAGTACCTGCCTTAGCCAGAACAGCAGGACCTCTTTAGCCAGCACAACAATACCCATCTTAACCCTAATAGTTAATTCGTACAGAAGTAACAACCGACCCATAATAGTCATAGGAGAGTTAACCAGCGAAGCCATATCAGTTACATAGCAGTTAGTTAGTACACCATCTTAGTTAGTTAATGATCTTGAGAAAGTGGTAACCGAACAATTAGATAGAGTAATCATAAAAGAGTATTGTATTAGAACATACTTTGTTGTAGCAATCAGAGTCAGATTAGCTACTCGTCATAGTTAATAAAGCCAGACCAGCTCGTCAGCGATAGTAAGATAGAGTCATTATAGGAACCATCAATCAGTATATTTATCCTAAAGTAGCCAGTTATTATAAGATTATAGTTAGCGTAGCCATAACTGATAGTTGTAGAAGCCAGTCCACGTGCAAGCAGTTAGACCAGCATAAGAAATCAAACTAGTTAGCCAACACTACTAGCCAAGGAAGTAGTTAAACCTGAAACACCCTAGCTAGTCGGCCTATGCTTAAGTCATAGACTTTCCGGCTAGGTGGTGCTCTTCTGGTGCTGCGAACCATTATGATTCTATATCCTGGTTTGAAATTAGGGTTTACAACATAGAGGGCCAATTTAAAAATTCTTTTCATTGTGCTATAAAAATATCGAGCCATACGCATCGTACATCGCATAAGTGTATCGAAAAAGAAAATAAGGAAGCACAAGTACATACCTGGCGTACGGCGAGTACCCGAAGAAAATACACATACGGCCCACAGATAGCACGTACATAATTATACATTTTTATAATAACAAGCATCCTTGTCCTACTGTGGACATACATAGTCTGCATCAGTTCATCTATGTATATACAATACTCCATATATATAACCTAAAACAAGCAAACTAACCCTACGTACACGGATGAGTACTACTCATTTCATGTACTACATATTCCTATGGCTGCATCTCTGGCGGCATACTGATACCCTACCCGTCAGAATCCTCCTCCAGCTCTGCGGGATCCACCTCCTCCTCGCTCGAGATCCCTGTCACGGTGGTGAACTCTCGGGTCGTGATTATGCGTGGTCGCACTGGGAGTACACTCTTGCGGGCAGTTGTGCGTATACCTCTCCCTTGTACCGGCGGTGTAGCTGGCTCTGGATTGGCCTCGGGCGCAGGCCTCTGTGGTGGCTCTGGTCTCTGTGGTGGAGGGGTACCCTCATCGTCCACGTGAATCGGGTCATGAGAACTGCTACCCGGACGCTCGTCGATCCAGATAGGACGCATAGGCGATGACCCTGGCCCGCGAAGTCTACGGCGCACCTGCTCGGGGCTCTCTCCTGGGAAGTTCACGGGGGCGAACGTGCTGGTCTCCAACAAGGTATAGGTCCGATAGTGGCGCTGTCGAGAGCGTGTGAACAGCCAAACATCCTTGGGTGGCGGTGAAGACATACTGATCAGCTGGAGCAATACACGAGTGGGGATAAGAACGACTGCGTTCTTAGTGGAAACTGTACGTGGCTACTATAGTTCAATTACTCGGGCATTCTCCAGCCACTCAGGAAAACCTCTACGTTTCATGCCATACTAAATACTACCAGTTATTATCTTGTGCCTACACCCTGAGCAGCTTTATCTATTTTACTAGGTGACTGGGTGTCTAGTCTTGTCATTAACTAGGCTTCGCGCTTGTTACCTGTACGTTGTTCCTAAAGACATACTATTCGTCTTGGGACGTTCCCTTGACGATACATAATGCATGAGCAGTTATACATAATGCTTACACAGGTGTACATACATAGTTATCATCATATCATCATTCATCAAATCATACATGTGGCTACATAGTGCATGAGGGGACTTGGGAATCTCTTACGCGCTCTGTGGCTGCGTCCTACTTAGTCCTTACACCTTTGTAGCCATGGCCTCGGACTACAACCTCTTTTTGCCACTATTGCATCGACCCGGCGGCGCTCTTTACCGGTATGGTAGCTAACCATGTAAGGCTCATAGGAGGTAAACATCGAATGCAATTAGTGCAACCATCCCCTATGGCATGGCGAGGGATCAGACCTATGAATGATCAGGCGTGGACACGCTTTGACCGGCCCTATGGCGCGATCCGTTT